>JASVEL010013456.1:0-154312 GCA_032618575.1 Nicotiana noctiflora | reverse complement strand
CTCTCAATGTGATCAGTTTTGATCACTATCTAATTTCACAAATAATACAGGAACCAGCAGATATATGTCCTTTCAAAATTCATCAATGTTTGTTGTTGTTGTTATTGTAAAATTCATCAATGTACTTTCTTTGCTTTGTTAGCACATCATTAGATCAGTTTAGGTGATGCTCTACTTTCATATTTTGTTAGGAGTTAAATTATTTAACCAATTATATACGCAAATTTTGCTTATCTTTCGATCTCAACATTAATTATTCATTTGAATTTTTTGAAATTATGTCTAGAGTGGAATTGCAGCAGCTGTATAATTGGTTGCAACTCTAATTCGATCACCAGATCATATTCGTATTTCTTTTCCTTTTTGTATTTTTTTTTTTGGGCAAGGTGCATTCCATGCTTGATATACGTATGAATAATTATTGAAGCTGTAGAATAAGAGGAGTTAATAATAGATGTGTATTTAAATATGTTCGTACAATATACCGTAAGTACTGCAATTATAATGAGCATGTCAAAATCTTTGTATGAGAGTGCATACTGGTTTTTCTTTCTAATGAGATATTCATATTGCTACTTGTGAAGTTCTTGTTCAACCGTGCATTGACAGAGAGATATTACACTTCATATGCAAAGGCAAAAAATTCTGAAGCGTAACCAAATTTTTCATGCACTTAGAGCCAAATAGGTCTGAAGTGCAAATTGGCCTGAAACAAAAATTTATTTTTTGAATTTTAAATAGATTGAGCCGAGTATCTATCGGAAACAATCTCTCTATTCCCTCGAATAAATATAAGGTTTGTGTACACATTGCCCTCCTCAGACCTCACTTATAAAATTTTACTGGGTCGTTGTCGTTATTGTTCAATTCTTAAGCGTTTAGGTCGATATGTCACAAAATTGTAACGTTGTAGAATTTCCTCTAGTAGCAACCATGTGGAGATCATAATGTATACGGCTTAATTATGGCTTCACATGTTTTGCTATTTAATTTTATTTTATGAATAATTTGTAGGGGTGGCAATTTGAGCCCAAACCCATCTAACCCACCCAACTAGTCCATAGATTAATGGGTTGGGTTACAACCATTTTAGCTTATGGGCCAATTAGGGTTGAGCCCAAGTTAACCCATTATTTTTTATAGCTCATTTTGACCCATTTAACAGCCCAAACATAACCCATGAAACACACCCAAAACAAAGTATCTCAACCTAACTTATTTAAAAATTTACTTAGTTGCTCCAATTTTTTTATTTTCGTATTTTTAATTTTCTATTTTTTTGTTTTTCTACGCCACTCACTCACCCACCCTACCACATCCCACCCAACCCCCTACACCCCCACCCCGCGCAAAACCCCTATAAAAGATAATTTTTTTGTTGTATTATTAATTTTTAATTATTTTATTTCTACATCACACATCCTACCCATACTCTCCCCACCCAATACCCCTACCCCCAACCTACCCCGGTGCAAACCCCTTAAAAATAATTTACTTTTAATTTTTATTTTTATTTTTAGATTTTTATTTTTTGTTTTTTAGTTTTTCTGCGATCTCCCACCCCACCCACCATAACCCCCATCTAATCCCCATCCGGCGCGAACCCCCTAAAAAAATTTATTTTTTATTTTTATTTTTAAAATTTTTATTTTTTGTTTTTCAGTATTTCTGCCACCCCACCTCATCCTATCAATACCCTCTCCCCCCACACACACCTTACCCCACGGTGCCAAACCCCTAAAAAAATTTATTTTTTATTTTTGTTTTTTAATTTTTCTACCACCCCACCATACCCCCTATCCCCTAGCCCCTACCCCTATCCTTCCCCCGCCACGCAAAATTCCTAAAAAATTCATTTTTTTATTGTATTTTTAATTTTCTATTATTTTATTTTTCTACACCTTCTACCCCTACCCCTCCCATGCCCCCTCCCCTCACCCCCACCCCTGGCGCAAACCCCCTAAAAAAATTGTATGCAAGATGAGCATGATTTTAAAATATGGGTCATGTTGGGCGGGTTGGGTTATGAACCATTGTTTACACCATCTTGACCCAGCCCATCTTAACCCGAATTCACTTTGGGCTAGGTTGGGCAATGACCCATTTATTAACTAACCCATCTTGACCCGCCTAAATTCAGCCCAACCCGTCTATTTGCCACCCCTAATAATTTGTAAACATCAAATAAATTGCTTAGGAGAATTATGAAAATTCGGACTAAAATTCATACTTTACACTTTAACTCCGCCCGAGTTAAATAATTTATTTCAGCTTACTTAATTTTTGCGACACTTTTTCTTTTTTTTTTCTTTTTTCGGCCTTAATATATTATTATCTAGGATTTTGAAGAAGTGGAATTCCTAACGCGGGACATATTCCTGTAATCGAATTTGTGAAGTAAGTCATAATAATCGGGGCATTTGCATCTATATCTGTTTTTGAGTCACGTTTTAACTTATATCTGTTTTGTAAAAAAAATTGCAGGCATACCCACTTTTTTGCGTAACTTCAGCATACAGGCCTAAAGTAGCAAAGACAATCACACAAACTTCAGCATTCTAGTAGACGGGCCTGAAGTAGCAAAAATTATTGAACCAAGTGTGGTGAAGTTTTTATTAGTAATTGTTGAACTTAACCATTCTAGTGCTGAAGATTTGTTTTATATTTGCTGAATTTTTTATTTGTAATTGCTGAACTTAAGAATCTTAGTAGATGAAGTTTTGTGATGCTAAAGTTATTTAGTTCACTTGTAAAAACTTTAGCACTAAATAAACTGAAGTTCTTTTTTTTGTCCTTGATTCATTAGTTTTGTCATAAAGCTTTTCAAAAACATTAGTAGAAGAGGCTGAAGTTATTTAGTTCATTTGTAAAAACTTCAGCACTAAATAAGCTAAAGTATTTTTGTCCTGGATTCATTAGTTTTGTTATGAAGTTTTTTCAAAAACATCCGTAGAAGATGCTGAAGTTATTTAGTTCATTTGTAAAAACTCCAGCACTAATAAGCTGAAACTTTTTTGTCCCGGATTCATTAGTTTTGTGATAAAGCTTTTTCAAAAACTTTAACGGAAGATGCTGAAGTTATTTAGTTCATTTGTAAAATTAACTTCAGCATTATATAAGTTGAAGTTTTTTGAAAAAACTTTCTAACATACTAGATAAATAATCACTTTATTATTTCATAATGTATTACTACTATAAAATAATCAGATTGCCAATAGTATTTAAATCATAAATTTTAAAAATAATAAACTTGAAAAGAACAGAATTATCATGAAAAGAATCACTAAGTGTGACATTAAATTTCCCGTACGTGGTCACAAATTATTGTCTACTAACTTACGTAATTATTTGTAATTTATTTTTAAATAATCTGATAAACATATTTATTGTAATCATCCCATTAACTGAAGTTTCATAGCAGCACCAACAGCAACAAAAGAAAGAAGAAGAAGAAGGAGAAAGAAGAAGAAGAAGAAGAAGAAGAAGAACAAAGAAGAACAAGAAAACGAAGGAGGAGGAGAAGATGACTGAAGTTATTTAAAAAATGGATACAATTTAAAACTTTAAAAAAATAAATATAAATTAAATGGGCACGATCAAATATAATGCCTCGTGCGTTCTTAGATAATAATCGTACCCATAAAAAGCAGTCATAAACCTGCGCACCTAATTCCCAAGAAAGTTTACAAAATAATAGCCAAAAAGTGTGAGTCACTAAATATTCTTGATAATTAACACAATCCATGTGGTTATACCAAATATGAATTAGAGATTATTAAGTGGAGAAACTAGAGCTACAATAATATCGTGGTACTTATTAGTAAAATAGCCAAACACAATGGGAGAAATCCAAAAGAAAAAAAAAAGAAAAAAAAAAGGATAAAGCCAAAAAGCACCAAATGATTGTCACTTGCTTGCATGTGGAGTTATGCTGAAAGCTTATGATAATTTATACGTAAAATACTTTCACACCTAACATTATGCGTAACATGACTTGCGGCAATAATCAGGAAAAAGAAAAAATGAGAATAAAAACAAGCAAAATGAGTGACGATTTTTGTTCCCTTCCCATGAGCACGAGCTTTGTCTCAAAATTCTGGTCCACCCTTGTTGTTCCTAGTAATAAATAAAGAAAATAGGAAGTGGAATGATTTTTCCACTATCTTTTTCTTTAATTCTAAGTCACCCCATCTCAAAAACGACGGTCTTGAAGAGAAAACAAAAAGAAAAAACTTGGTCTTTGGGTCGTTATGAAATTATTATTAAGTCTTTTAATTGTTTTTCCCATATTCATGGTGATAAAGGAGAGAGCTTCCTGTAGGAAAAAGAAAAGAAAAACGTTAATCTTTACTTCATTTGGGAGTCAACTAAATTAAAGTGGAAACATCAATACAAAAACTGTGGGTCAACTGGGCTCATAAGCTGTACAAATATCTGTCTTGTTATGCTGCAATTTCAAGATTCAAAAACTACTTATTCTGATTTGCTTCCGCCACCCCCCCCCCCCAAAAAAAAGCATATGTTATCTACTATTGTAACTATTTGACAAATAAAACGAGATTAATATTATTTTTTACAAGTTGAAATTTGTTATGTATTGATGTTGATGTGTATAATTGTATGCAATCGGTCATCAATTTGATTTTTTTTTAAATATGTACGTGAAACTATTGCAACAATTTGTGGCGACAACTTATAACAAGTCTCTAACGCCAGCCTTTTGTCTTTTATTATACTATGTAAATTAAAGTTCTAAGGAAGCTATGTATTTAATTACATCTTTAAAAAGTAAAATGCAATAGAAGTATGAACAACATATAGCCTACAAGATATTTAGTTGATTGGAGATTGAAATGATATTAGTTATCAACTAAACTATACAAATTAATTAGCCGCTCATCATCAGGTTCACCCCTTTTTGCTTTTCGGCATATAGTTGAACTGAAAATTAGCTCTACTAATACTATTTGATTAACTAGAGGATAAGGAGAACTAATAATAGGTAAGGGACGGCCCGGCGAGTTTTGTGGTCTAAAGCCAAATTATATGAGGGACCTTAACTTTTTCTTTTAAAAAAATTATTTTTTTATTTGAAATCTATTTTTCTAGCGTTTCTTATGTACAAAATTATTAATAATTTTCTTATAATTAATAACTCCTAATAAGTATTTCTTAACTGATAATATAGCTAATCTATTTAATCTTTCTTAAGACATTGTTGATTATATGTAAGGATTTATCAAATTTAATTTAAAAATTTCTATCCGCTGAAGCGATAATAACACAAGTTATTAACATTATCCATAAGTAATAGGCATTGGGAAAAGAATCAATCTTTTTATTTGACCGAATGTATCAGTTAAATTGTTATCTTCTAATTGTACTAATTTTATTAATACTTTTAATTTCGAAAATAAATCTAAACTATCAATATCAAATTGATTATTATGCTTTTAGGAACATTCAAAATTAAGGATATATTTTTTCAAATTTTCATCATGTAGTAAGTTTTAATTTTTACCGCTAAATAGAAGAAAAAATTATATGCTTCAAATTGTTCAAATCTATTTTGAAAAAATAGCCTCATCTACTATGTATAAAGTAATCCACTCACAAGGACTATTCGAAAGATTTTGAGATTTTATTATTAACATTCTCATCATATTGTTACTTCCTATATATCATACATTTCTTACAAAATTCAGGTTCGATATTTATTTCAAGTGCAATTTTCTTGACAGAAATTATAGCAGCTGTAAAGTCTTATTTTCTATACTTGTTAAAGAAGAAATCAACTTTTTCACTTTATATAACCTTTTTAAAATTATACATAGCCTATTAGGTTTAACAAAAAAATTAGAACCCCACAAATATAAAGTCTAAAGAAGTTATTTTACTTACTTTATGGAAGAGCCACCTCATAAGAGGCTAATTTCTAAATGAAATTCCCTATTCTTTATAGTGATTTTACTGTAATGATGTATTTTGTTGTTTTTCATTCGATATCCGACATTTTTATCGAGGCCTAAATAATAAAGATAATTTTATATTCAGAACTTAAACTAAAAACTTATATTTAAAAATAAAAGAATTTACTACACTACCGTAACTCTTATCGATAATAATAAATTAATAATTGCATATTTCACATGACAGCAACCGCAAAGAGTTGAAAGAATGTCGGTCTGTGTAGAATGTGGATATGCTTCCCATGCAAATGGTTTTGTCACATATGGACCATTATCCCTATTCCTCACATTTAACACTTACTTCCCCCATATCTCCCATGTTATGTGTCTTCTCCATCGGTGTCTGAGTACATGCACCCAAATTATTTTGCATATGCCAGTATCGACATATCTGGAGCAACTCGCATTTTTCACTTCTATATATCTAATATATTTATTGTTTTGCTAAATAAAAAAAAATAATAATAGTACCATAACGAGCAAGAAAATAAATGCACTAAAACATAAATGTTGAACCGGTTCTCTTAAGTTATTTATACTGACAATATAATTTAACCTATCAATATAATTTAACCTGCTATAGACTTATCAATGCTTATTAAATAAAATTATACAGTATATAGGTACCTTTTAAGCAACCTTATCCTGTAAATAATATTTGCATCATTGACACGGCATATAACTTACACTTTTCTCCTTTTCATATTTTACTTTGCCTGGAGTTTTTTTTGGGTGAGGTGGATAGGAACAGAGGCGGACATACACTCTTTGGCAAGCGGTGTCACACGATACCGTTTGATCCAGAATTATATTATACTTTGTTCTGATATTTTTGGGCTGCTATATATAGTGAATTATTGTTAGAGAGAATATATATTATAACATAATATAAAATCGGTTCGAGAAAAACTTGACTTTTATAATGAATAATTGTAATATAGGGACATCATTATAGAAATATCTGACCGTAATATATATTGGGAATAAATATAAAAAAGGATATTGCTTATTCTTAATTATAATGATTTATTCTTTTGTTTATTTTTTTTCTAGCATTGACACTGCTTGTTTAAATTTGTGCCTACGCCACTGAATAGGAAAGAGTCTTTCCGAATTAAAAATGACAAAGCTGATCGGTTAGAGTACAATTCATGATAAAAACCGTTTATTAGCTAAGGAGATATGGCTGTATTAGCCATGTGCCTGTAAGGTCCTACGTTGACCATACAATGATTTGAGCTAATAATAATGTAATATAAATAAAAGTGCATTACCCTGACAGTCAACCTACCGGAATAACTTTATACTGTATGATAGAGTGAAAAAAAAACCTTTGAGTATAATCTGATTTCCCCTTCAAACAATGAGGTTAATTTAATTGGATTTAATTATAAGTTTACTTACGTTAGTAGGTTATATACCTTGTTTTCATATATATATATATATATATATATATTATGAACAACTATATGTAATTATCTTTTAGGTGATACGATAATATAAAAATTTCTGAAGTTAAGTCAACTAGTTTACTTATTAAAAAAACTTGAAGAATTAAATCAATAACTGCTCAGTTAATCGCTTAAACTAAAAATAGTAGGTGGAGATATAATATGTGTATAACTTATGTGTTATACGAATATATAATCTATGTATATAATTAAATAAATAAATAATGAATATAACCGACTAATCACGTAAAGATCCCTAAAAAATTTCCATATCGTAAACTAGCAATATCAACACAAAAAAAAAAAAAAAAGATTTTCCGTAATTGGTGGTTGGAGGTAGTTGACCTTTCGAAACTTGTGAGGTACGATGATTATATATCGTGGTGTCCAAAAGAAACATTAGCATGCAAAAGTTTAGACAAGATTGCATTTTGGCTGTCGCAGGATAGCAAAAATAGGCAATCTATAAGCGCAATTGTAGCCTTTTGCTTTATATAAGTGTCTGTCTCTTCATAGCAAAATTTCACGCTTCGTTGTGCATATTATGATTCAGGCACCATACATTAAAAGTACACAATATTACCATCTTAATCTGAGTGCCTAAGTAATTAAAGAATGAAACTAAAGTTAGAAAGTGGGGGAAAGAAGTTGAACTATATATATTTATTTCAGTTAATTAATAATCAATGGGTAATATTTAAATACAAAATTTAGAAAGTTTTTAATGTTTCAAAGCTCTAAAATGATGAGTAAAGTACACACTGTGGTTGGGAAAAAAAAGTACACATTGTGGGGTTATTTTTTTTCTTTTCTTTTTTTTATTTGGATTAAAGATAAAGGGAGAGAAGGGAATAGATAGATAATCTTAGTTTTTACATTCCAAGAATTCCTTTCTTTTCTACGGCTACTTTGATAACTTATTTTAAATTTTTAGGTTGCTTGTTCTGTATCAGCCAACAAGTATTATTGCAAGTAATTATTTTCCAAAGAGTACTAGAAGGGATTTTTTTAAATAGACTTTTTCTTTCTTGTACTATATATGAACTTTATTATTAAAAATGTGCACAGTTTCTAATTTACCTGCCATGTCCATATTTTCCTATCATTCATTAAATAATAATTATTATTAACTAAATCTTCCAAATTAGGCATGCTAAAATTCAGAAACAGAATCTTCTGATTGATTTAACCACAAATCAAACCTGTTCAAAACTCAATTCATCGAAATCAAATCTGTTCAAAAGCTTAGATCTGTTCTTCGATATTTTTGCTTAAGACACAAATCAAAATTAAAGTTCAGCTTGTTGAAATTAGAAGCTTAATTTCAAATTGTAGAAATCGGTTCTGCAAAAGCTCTGTTCGTTGACATTCTCTTTATATCTCTCTATTTCTCAATTGCAAATTTCAGTAATACAAATCAAACAAAAAAAATAGCAATTCTACCCTTGACAGCCATTAAAAAGCTAGAAAGCTTTGAATTCAAATTTAGGTTTTCAAAAATTATTATTTATTTGGAGTGTGTGTTGTTGAAAAAAAATCGAGAATAAGGTTTGGAGTTTATATCTCAATTTTGAGGGGTTTTGGTGAAGATTAGACTTGGTTTTGACTGAATTTCAGATTGAAACTCGAAGAAGAAGACATATTGCAGAAATTATGGATAAATTATAGATTATTTGTATTCTTATTGTAGATGCTTTATTTTCTATTTTCACAAATAAAAAATGGTTAAAACTTCTACAAATCTTCTAAGAAAATACAATTATATCAAAAATTCTAATTATGCTATAATTGAATGGGAATTGGGATATAAAAATTCAATGTACCCAATTTGTACATATTTTATCGATAAATTGTAGATTATTTGTATTCTAATTGTAGATACTTTGTTTTCTATTTTCACAAACCAAAAACAAAAAAAAACTTCTACAAATCTTCTGCAAAAAATGCAATTATGTCAAAAATCCCTATTAAACTACAATCGAATGGGAAATTGGGAATTGTGATATTAAAATTTAATATATCCATTTTGTAAATATTCTGTAGATGAATTGTAGAATATTTGTTTCTGATTGTAGATGCATTGTTTTCTGTTTTCACATATCCAAAATGACTAAAATATTTACAAAATCTTCTGTAAAAAATGCAATTACGTCAAAAATACCAATTAAATTACAATTAAATGACCATATTTATAGTAATCATCCAATTAATGAAGATAACTATAATTATGGGTACTATACTGTAAAAGTAAGTCTTGGCACACCACAACAAGACCATCACTTAATGTTGGATATTGGTAACGAATCGAGTTGGGTACGTTGCCAATCTTGCAATAAAGGTTGCAAATCAGACGATACTTCAAATTCTTTGTACGATACTTTAAATTCTTTGACATATACAAATAGTTTGTGCAATGATATATGGTGATCACTCGTATGCAAATGGTATAGAATTGGTATGGAGATACTGGGATATATGAAAATTTCTTAATTAAGGAGTAAAAAATATTTCATTAATTATACTCTTAATTAATTATGGTATAGAATTGATAATTTGATATATTAAGTGTAATTAAGTCAAACCTTAAATATTGAGGGTAATAATATTTCCTACGTGACATAAGAATATAAAAATTCTTTTTCTCTTAATGGCATGAATGTTAGTAAAAAGTCATTATTAGAGTCCTTTTTAATTAATTAGTATAACTATATTTTCTTTTCTTTTTTCCTGCTTAATCATTGCCAATTCCTTAGATTTCTGAGAACTCTTTCCTTGAAAAGGTGGTCTTATCTTCTTTTTCTTTTACAGATAAAGAGATGCTAACCTGCTGAAACTGATGACTCATAAATCTGTGTAAAGAGTTTTTGGTAGGTGAACTGGAGATTGAGTTGGTTCACCAGAAAACCACAACTATCACACTATATTAATTGTACAAAAGGTGCTATTCTATAATAGGAGTACTATTCAGTAACTACTTTCTAAGTTTCTTTTTCTTGTCTTTGGCCATATAGTATAAATTTTTGGCCTAACAATTCACAGATTCCTAACCATCAAGTGTTATTACGATTTTGTTCTCCTACTCTTGGAACTATGCGTGTCTACTACAAATTAAACATTATATATTGTAATGAAATTACAACAACAATAATTTTCCGCAAAATTTCATATGTGGGGCCCACATAAACAGTAAGCCGTCTAAGATTAATCCTAATCCAACCCTGTCTGGCTGCCTCGCCCCCGGAAAAAAAGGAGAGAATAAACCTTTTTATTTAAATGAGAATATCAACTTAGTCAATATTCATGCTAAAATTCTGTTGAAAATACTCATGCGTCGATTTTTCCTTTAGAAAAATTAAGTCGCAGTATTAAAAATTTCTCAATTTTTTTTTTTGAGTAATTAATTACTTAAACTGGTAGATGTAATTAGCTTGACAATGTCTTTTCATTAGAGGGAAATATAAAGTGAAATAATAGATATAGTAAACAATTTGGGGTTGCTTATATTTTCCTACTTAGTAGGTGTGGTTTTGGTTTCTCCATCTTTCATGCTTTTTGATTTAAAACTCATTAATCAAAGAAAAAGATGGGGTTTTAATGACGTTTGAACCAAAATTAGCAGTGAAATTTAATCAAATCAATAAAACACAGTAAAAGGAAGAGAAAATATTGGAACGTTTGTCCAGTGATTAGCGAACAAGACTTAATCATGAAGACGTAATAATGTGAGAAACTGTTACTTGTATCATACTTACTCTTTTTACATGCTCACATCATTTCTTTTATTTCTAATTTAACCAAATTCTCTTCTCCCTATATATATATATATATATATATATATATATATATATATATATATATATATATATATATATATATATATATATATATATATATATATATAAATTACTCTGATAACTTATAAATGATTTTTGACTTTTCCATACATATTAAGAAATTCAACTTTTAACATTAATTAACAATAAAATTAATTATATTAACCTTAATTTGCTTATTGCATATATAACAAACTACTCCAAAATTATTTTCTCCAAAGACAACTTTAAAAATAAGAAGTTAATTCGTTATTGTTATATGAAAAATTAAATATTACAGATTACAAAAAAAAACTAAAAAATTACTTAAAGTAAATAAAAGGAAGTTTACATTTTATCAACTATTTTTAATATATATGATTAAGTAGACCGCTATTTAGATTAATTCTTCAATTATTTTACATGAGTGGTGGGACCACGTCATTTACTCCCCATATCTTGAAGATTTTACCTTTCCTAGAGGCTAGGGTAATGTTATGTATATGTAAGGTAGGTGCCCTTATCAATTGAAATTTCACCTAGTTATTAACGACAATAATGAATAGCTAGTTTGAGTGGATTACGCTTTTTTGCAATATTTATTTCAGTAAATATTTATTTCGAGGTGTAGCTTCTTTAAGAACAGTAATGCTGATTATAAATATCTTCACCTACTATTAACACATTGTTGGGTAACCTATATACGAATTGTGCTTAATATGAAGCTGAAAGAACTTATAAGATTTTGTAAAAAAATTTGTGTGTATATTCATTCCAATATTGTTGGTTATATACAGCTCTATCTATACATACAAAGAATGTAAATAAATATTCATATACACTTGTTTAACTTCTATTGGCTAGTACTATAACTAATTCTAACAAAATTATTCTCTACAATGTGAACATGTGCTCACTCACGTGTATCAGAAATTTAATTCAATGGCCCAGATCAAATTCTGTTTTCTAATCTCACGGTCAGGATTAGAAATGAGGTCTAATAATCAAGGGCTCCTCATGTGCCATGTAATGTACCATTTCAACTTTAGTCTTCAGACACACATCCAAGAGACTTCATTTCTTCATTTCATTTCCTTGTAAACTCCGAAGAAGCTTTTCACTTTAGTCGTCTGCTTCGTCCTTCTTCTTCTTTTTCTTCATGGCTGCTTCATTCTTTGAATTATCATGGGGTTCGTGTTCTTCAACATCCCCCAAGGTGGAGGGGAGAGAATGGACCCCTAGCTTGGACAAAATACTCCTATGAGAAACCCCAGATAAGGGTTTGGTAAATAGATTTGCGAGCTGTCAGTTCGATGGAACAAAACTGAGTGAAATTAAGCCAGACAAAATTGCTGACGAACAAAATGGAAATCTAATTCCACGTGTTTGGTCCGTTCATGAAAAATAGGGTTACGAGCTATGTGGATGGCAGCTTGACTATCAGAATGAAGAGGAACAGGCAAGGTGGGATGGACTGTGAAATCAGCCAAAAGACGAACAAGCCATGTAATTTATGTTGTGACTCGTCGCATGGAACGATATTCATCTTCTGCGGATGAGAGGGAGATGGATGCTTGTTTCTTAAATTTACAGGAAATGGGGGCTCCTCCGAGGGTAATAAAGAATCCACTGACTGTGCGACGTGAATCACGGCAAGCAGCCTAGTCAGCATCGCAAAAAGCCAATAGATCGAAAGAAGGATTGGAAGATAAAAGAATTCCTTGTGAGGGATCTATACGAAGGTACCTCGGGACACGATGAGCAGCATAAAGATGAGAGACACAAGGCTTTTGTATGTATTGGCTCAGAGAAAGGACGACGAAAGTGAGGTGAGGCCTGGTGTTGGTTAGATAGTTGAGTTTACCAACCAAATAACGATATAATGATGGATCTTCCAGAAAAGGCCCCAAATCTGCTTGAAGTTTGGTTGAAGGATCCAGAGGAGAAGAGATCTTAGAGCCTGTGCAATGGAATTCCTCCAATAGTTCTAAGGTAAATTTCCTTTGACTGATGATGAACCCTTATTTTTTTCCCAATAATTCCATGCCTAGAAAATAGTGAATGTTCCCTAAATGCTTCACTTTGAATTCTGAATGAAGAAAATCAGTAATATGTTCTATTTTTGCATTATCATCCCCTGTGAGCAGTATGTCATCCACATATATTGCTAGGATAGAAATCAGCTTGCCTTGTAGAATAGAGAATAGTTATTGAGTGAGCTAAATATCCCTTGAAACTCAGGGCACTTGCAAGCCTGGGATACCATTGCCTGGAGGCTTGTTTGAGCCCATAGGTAGATTTCCTTAGCAAACAGACCTAATTTGGCTTGGGAGGAGATACTCCTGCAGGAAACTTCATATAAACCTCTTCATGTAACTCTCCATGTAAAAAGGCATTGTTCATATCAAGTTGTGAAACTGCCCAACCTTTCTTCACTGCAACAGTTAAAAGACACCTTATGGTTGTCATTTTTACCACAGGTTAAAAGGTCTCAAAATAATCAATTCACTCCCTTTGAATGTCCCCCCTGACCACTAACCTAGCTTTCAACCTTTCCACACTCCCATCTGAGTGATGCTTGACCTTATATATCCATTTACAATGTAGGGCTTTCTTCCCTATAGGTAAATCCACTACATCCCAAGTGTGATTCAATTGTAATGCTGCAATTTCAGCATCCATAGCTGCTTTCCATCCTGGATGAATAGAAGCTTGAGCATAACTGTTTGATTCAGAAATGGTGGAAAGAAATTGAACCAGTTTTTGATTGGTTTCAGTTAGGGCAATAAAGGAGAAAACAGTAGGTGTGGGAGGTTGTGTGAAGCAAGAACTAGTGATGTCAGACAGTATAATAGCATTGCACACATAGTCCTGCAAATAGGAAGGTTTTTGGCATATTCTTTCAGACTTCCTAATGGGTGGTGGAGGTGTAGGTATCACATTTCTGGACATAGACCTAATAGGTGAAAAAGAAGGAGTATATGAATCTCCTATCATAGGTTAATGAAGAGGTAATGAGAGTGAATTTGGACTAGGAATGAGTTTGGTGTCCATAGCAGTGGTAGGAGAAGAAGCTGTAGGCATTGGAATCAGGTCAGCTGGAGGATGAATGTTAGAATCTGAGGAAGAAATAGAAGGTGCAGTGATATCAGATGTAGGATTGTAATTGGGAGGAAAATAGGTGTTAGAATGTGGTGAGTGAAAAGGAAAAAGATGTTCATGAAACTTTATATCCCTGGAGACAAACATGCTTTTTATCTCTTTGTCTAGAACTTTGTAACCCTTTTGTCCCTGTGCATATCCTAAAAATACACATGCCTTAGCTCTAGGTGCAAACTTAACCCTGTGTTGAGGTAAGGTTGAAACATAACATAAACATCCAAAACTTCTCAGCATTTCATAGGTAGGTACTTTCCCATAGAGAACTGTATAAAGTGTCTTCCCTTTTAACACTTTGGAAGGGAATCTGTTGATAAAAAATATGGCAGTCAACACACATTCTCCCCAATATTGGAGAGGTAACTTTGACTGAAACAATAAACCCCTTGCAATCTCCAAAAGAAGCCTATGTTTCCTTTCCAATATCCCATTCTGTTGAGGTATTGAGAAACAAGTCTCATGAATAATTCCCTGCTCCTGAAAATATTTGGTTTTATCTGTTCCCTGTCCCAATTTTCAAGCATTGTTTGATCTTACCTTTCTTACATGCTTATTGAATTGCCTTTCTACCATAGATAGAAAAGACTTAAGAAGTGTAAAAGCAATGCACTTGGTGCTTAATAAAAAGGTCCAAGTGGCCCTACTAAAATCATCAACAATGGTCAAGAAATAATTGTAACCATTGTATGTAGTAGTCTTAAAGGGTCCCCCGGTATCTATGTGAATGAGATCAAAAGGGGATTTAGTTCTGATTTGGCTAATAGGAAAAGGTAGCCTAGTTTGCCTTGCCCTAGCACAAACTTCACACACATTATTAAAATTTGAAGGAAAATGAATGAAACCGAATTTTCTCATTACTGAAAAGGGTAAATACCCCAATCTAACATGCCATTGAAGAATATCTGAAACAGTGTTAGCAAATATTGAAATAGGAAAGGGACCTTTACTAGATATAAAAATGGAATTGCTTCCTTTTGGAATAGAAAATGCACTAGGACTGAACTGAATTCTAGACTTTAAATCTCTAGGCTGAAGAAGATACAATCCATCCTTTACTTCACCAAAAGCTTACCCCCTCCTCATTAAAGAGACCAGCAAAAGACATTGACTAGAAGTGAGTTCGATCATACATTGAAACTGAGTACATAACTTATGAACAGAGAGTAGGTTATACTTAAAAGATGGAACATAGAGCACTCTTTCTAGAATCATGTCAGGTTGAATGCAAACATGTCCTATGTGTGTGACAAAGAGTTGAAAAGAATCAGGCAAACTTATATGTAGAGGGACAGGTAATGCTGATAAACTTAGGAAGGACTTTGAGTCAAAACACATATGTTCAGAGGCACCTGAATCAATAATCCATGTTTCAGTATTAAAAACAGCAAGACAAGTGCCTGAGTATTTAAGAATGGTACCAGCAACTGCATTAGCACTAATTTTTGTGTTTCCAACTGCTGAATTTCCAGTTTGCACCTGCTTAATTAAATTCACTAGCTCATTAACTTGTTCTTTGCTGAAAAACTAAGTTTGATTGTTTGTAGTTCCTGTATTGTGTTCATCTACATGTCCATCTCCCTGTTGTTCTACCACTGTAGCATTTGCTTTGAATGTCCCTTGAAAATTTGCACCCTTAATGAACTGAAATTCCTCAAGGAAACCAATAAGCCTATAACAATCAGCTCTGACATGTCCTATTTTTTAGCAATAGCTGCAAGTAACATTAGGATTGAATTTGGACTTCCTCTGCTTGGATTTGTACTGACTGTTGATTGACTTCTGTTGAGGATTCCATCCTTTTTGTGATTGATTGTTTTTATGTGTGAATTATTCTGAGTTCCCACCATGAAAGAAGCTCCATCAGTAGGATATTGTGGACTCATGTAGATCTCTCTTTGGTTTTCATCTTGCAATAACAGTGAGTAGGTTTGATCCATGCTAGGAGTAGGAGAAAGCATGAGAATATTACTCGTTGCTTGTTCATAAGCATCATTCAAACCCATTAAGAACTGTATCACCCTCTGATCTTCCATGAATTTAGCCATTTTTCCTTTGACTTGACAAACACATACACAGTTACATCCTAAATGTGAGTTAAGAGAGTCTAACTCATCCAAAAGCCTCTTAAGTGTAGTGAAATAAGCTGATATACTACTATTGCCTTGGATTGTCTTTGAGATTTCTTTTTGTAAGTGATACAACTTAGCTTCACTAGACTGTCCAAATATGTGTTCCACACTATTTCAAAGATTCCTAGCAGTTCTAGAGTAAATCACACTGTCACCTATCTCCTTTGTCAAGGAATTGAGGAGCCAAGAGGTAACCATGTCATTGCATCTACTCCATAGAGGGTAATCCTTGCCATCCACGTTTGGTTCAATGCAAGATCCATTGTTAAATCCAAGCTTAATTTTTGCAGCAATTGCTATCAGCAGACACATTTTCCATCCAGGGAAACCTCTACCATCAAATGGTGAGGTAACCAATGCCACTCATAGGGTATCTGAAGAATGCAAATGAAGGGGGTGATTGGAGTTATTTGTTGCTCCAGTGCTGGATGATGCAAAAATTGTAAGATCGGTAGCGGGTTCTGTTCCAGGCATAATTCAAGAGAGAAGAATGATGATGATGAGAAATTGAAGAATTTGTGAATGGATCGAGCTATAACTGCTCTGATACCATGAAAGAACTGATAAGATTTTGTGAAAATTTCCGTGTGTATATTCATTCCAATATTGTTGGTTATATACAACTCTATTTATACATATAAAGAATGTAAATAAATATCCCTATACACTTGTCTAATTTCTATTGGCTAGTACTATAACTAATTCTAACGAAATTATTCTCTGCAATGTGAGCATGTGCTCACTCACGTGTATCAGAAATTTAATTCAATGGCCCAGATCAAATTCTGTTTTCTAATCTCACGGTCAGGATTAGAAATGAGGTCTAATAATCAAGGGCTCCTGATGTGCCACGTAATGTACCATTTCAACTTTAGTCTTCAGACACACATCCAAGAGACTTCATTTTTTCATTTCATTTCCCTGTAAACTCCGAAGAAGCTTTTCACTTTAGTCATCTGCTTCGTCCTTCTTCTTCTTCTTCATGGCTGCTTCTTTTTTTGAATTATCATGGGGTTTGTGTTCTTCAACAGAAGCACACACATTTTTACAATTTTGTTTCCGATCAAATTTAGGTGTTTTGTTTGTTTTGGCATATATAATTATTCAAGCAGGAATGCATGAGTTGAAATTTATTTTATGTAGATGAAAGTGGCAAAAATATGGGGATATAATTTCGAAAGACTTTATATGAGTGTAACTTTGTAATAAAATACTAAAATTGTAAAAAAAAATCCCTTGTATGAAGGTGGACATTTTGAGATGCCCACAAATAAAACTCGAAGATAAATTTGAAAAAAATAAATAGAAACTAACTATTCTAAAATGTACTATGAGTAACTTTTAGAGTTTAATTTTGTTTTATTTTTTTATTGGTAGGTAAACAAAACTTGTGGTAAAAGACTTTCACGCAACTCAAAATGCACATGCTTGTACTTGATTTTATCGTTTTTGCCTTGTTATCTGGTTCTTAATCACGGTTTTTGTGCAAGTAATTTTTGTAATTACTACTGAAACAGAACCTCCACGGTTCCTTTGAGAATGTCGAAATCGTGCTTAAGAAGGAATAGGTTCATTCTAATTAAAATGGGGAGGAGTAATTAGTTTTACCATTTCGTTTAATCACACTATACGACAATAATTGTCACACACATAAATGGAGGGAAATTGCAAATGGCGCGACGCCTGTATTTACGACACCATACGACATACTCTGATATTTAAATGATGTCGTTTTACAGGTTCAGTAAACCAAACAGTCAAAACTCAATTAACGGCTTCTCTTAAGTTAACTTCCTCGCTACAGTTCCCTTCTCTCTATATAACGCGGAAAGAGAGAGAAACCAAATCCGTAAGCATAGCAACACAAAAGATACCGACACTACCACCGTCCGCTGCGGCAATGCTGCCGGAGATACCTCCGGCACCACCACCTTTACAGTAAATCCTTTAAGAGTTTTTCATAACAATATCCACTTCAATTACCGTACCAGAAATCAACATTTGGCGAAAATGTCGGTCCAGAGTAAGCAGAACCAGAATCAAACACGTGACATGAAGCACCGAGTTCTCACATGCCTCCACAAGCTTTCCGACCGTGACACGCATTCGGCGGCGGCTTCTGAACTCGAGGCCATTGCTAAAACCCTTTCCCCTGAAACAATTCCTCCTTTTGTTTCCTCCATTGCCGCCACCGATTCCTCTGATAAATCTCCAGTCCGTAAACAATGCCTCCGCCTCATCTCTCTTCTCTCCGAGCACCACGGTGACTCACTCTCTCCTCATCTCTCAAAGCTTCTCACCGCCGTCGTCCGCCGCCTCCGTGATCCTGATTCCGCTGTACGCGCCGCCTGCGTGTCTGCTTGTTCTTCCATTTCGTCGCACTTGACTAGACCTCCGTTCTCTTCCATTATCAAGCCGTTCCTGGAAGCGCTTTTCACGGAACAGGAGATGCACTCGCAGATCGGCGCCGCCTTGTGCTTGGCGGCGGCTATCGAGGCGTCGCCAGATCCGGATGTTGCCTGTTTGAGGAAGTCGTTGCTGAGATTTGAGAAGTTGCTTAAAAGTGAGAGCTTCAAAGCGAAGGCAGCACTGCTTACGTTGATTGGCAGCGTGATCGCAGTGGGAGGAGCTTCTAGTCAGCAGATTGTGAGGAATTTGGTGCCGTACTTGGTTGAATTCGTGAGTAGTGATGATTGGGCGGCTAGGAAAGCCAGCGCAGAGGCTTTACAGAGGCTCGCGGTAGTCGAAGGAGACGCTTTATCCGAGTTTAAAGCCTCGTGCTTGAAGACTTTTGAAGCGAAACGATTCGATAAGGTTTGTCCAATTACATTCAATTTTTTCGAATTACTTGAACGAAGTTAATTGATTTTTCACATTGCCTGTTTACTATCTGGTACGTGTCCATATTTGCCTGATAATTAAAGATGGATTTGATTAAATTGAACAGGTAAAGGCAGTGAGGGAAACAATGAATCAAATGTTGGAGGCATGGAAGGGAATCCCTGATTTGTCTGATGATGGTTCCCCTCCTCCCCACTCAAATTCCTCTTCTAAAGGTATTTAATCTTTACTAGCTTTTCACTCTTATCATTTTTTCCCCAGGTTATACCAGTTTTTGATATAACTGTATCCACCTTCTAGTTCCTTATTTTTGTCCTTCGATCAACTTATTGTTTTTTAAAGAATATTACGTTTTAATTTTGTCCACGATTATAATATATGTTTTGCTTTACCTTTTTCTTAATTTTTTCTCCTGTGGAGGATATGTTTACCCTTGAATTTTCTGATTTGGTTTCTCTTGTGCTACATGAAGGATTATCATACAAGCAGTTGACTGTTAGTTAAGTACTTTGTTTCATGTTGCTTCGTTCCTCCGTTTGTGCGGTCAGCATGAGTTTGCTACTGGTCTCTATTTTATAGTTTGCTGATGTTGTTTTATCTTAGTTTAGTTTAGTTCAGTTGCTTCTTTATTTTGGTTTTACGTGAGGTATTGTAATTGCTTATTAAAATAAGACAGTTTTAATTTATTGCGTGCTCATTACTTGTGAAATTGAATGATTTAGTATGTTTTTACATGTTGTGTCCTCAAAATAGATATTGCAAGTGATGGACGTTACCCGCCTGGTTTGAGGACTTCCAGGGCTGTGAGCTCCAGTACCCCTAGTGTAAAAAGACCGGCTAACAAGTCTTCTATAGCAGATGATTCAGCTCCTCCTGCAGCCCGAAAAGGTCGTCCTCTGGACAGTAGTGAAAAGAAATCAAGTCCAGCAATCTTTCGCAAACTTGATCGTAAGAAGCCATGGAAAGTTGAAGTTTCTGCTTCTTATGGTTCTTCTGGGACCATCGGTTCCGAGGATGATCACCAAAATAAAGATGGGATAAAGTTGGGCAAAGACAAGTTGGAAACACATGCAAGACCTGAAGTCCAACGGACTCTTTTCAGTAAGATCACTAATGAAACCAAGAATGGTTTGGTGAAGGCTGGATCTCGTGTGGTTCCATATCAAGATGAGATATCGGAAGCAACTGTAGTTGTGAGTAATGGAACTGGAGATCTCTGTCGGAACCCAAAAGATTGTGAAGATCTCTCTCTGATCCGAAAACAATTGGTTCAAATTGAAACTCAGCAGTCGAATTTGTTAGAGCTTATGCAGGTAATTTTCTAATAGTTGATGATATTCCGCTTCTATAATTTCGATTTATGAGGGGAGTAGTGCAGACTAAATGAAAATATATCAGCTAGAAAAAACACAAAGTATCAGTAATTCTCAATAACTTGCCTGCACTTATTATATGTTTAATGTCTGAGTTTCTTTCCTTGCTTCCAAAGATATACTGGAAACATGATATACAAAATGAGTTAAGTCCTTGTTTTGTACCTACTTTTACGCAACAACATATGCTTTTACTTCAATGATTTAATCCGGCAGAGTTAATCCCAAACTTTTGACTTTCTCCGTCCTTAGATTAGTTCCTTTTGATCTTGATAAAGTAACGTATTAGTTCCCTTGGATCAAAATGTTGCTATATGAAGCACTCATGGTTTCTTGATAAGCTCTTCCAGCCTAATTATCAAAATCTAGGATTTTTTAACGAATATATTAAGCATATAGAAATTCTCCTGATCATTATTTCATAAATCTTAGCTCTCCTACTTAGACCATAGATGTTTCCTTGAATATTTTTCTCAATTCTCTTTTCGTATTTTTAGAAATTTATGGGGAGCTCACAAAATGGCATGCGTTCTCTAGAGACACGTGTTCATGGTCTGGAGGTGGCATTAGATGAGATCTCATTTGACTTGGCTATGTCAAATGGAAGGATGTCGAAAACCAACTCTGCAGCCACGTGTTGCAAGCTACCAGGTGCAGAATTCTTGACCTCAAAACTTTGGAAGAGAACAGAAGGTCGCGGTGCAACTTCACACTTTTCTGCTTCTGGTGGAGCCTCCTCAGCAAGTGTTATAAGCAACGAAGCTGGTGAGCATGGAAATGGTGAAAGATTTAAGTTGGAGCATAGGAGATATCGGCTCCATAGTAGTCGTGGGTTTATTGTGAACCCATTAGCTGAAATTCATGGTGACCCCCATGGAGTTTCTGAACCTTCAATTGGTGGAGTATCAAGAAATTTGCGAAATAGTGTATGATAGTTTATTCAGGTATTTATAAATATCTCAACTTTTTTGTTTGCATTAATTGCCTGCATGTCTAGTAGAGAACATGGAATTTGTGCTTCAGATGCAATCATATATGGATAACATTTTGCAATTGGGATTTGGGTTCATAGTCATTTTCTGGTGCCTATTTTCTGCTACCCTTCCCTGACCATGACATGCTTTTAGGGAATCAGTCATTCACAACCACTCACAAGCACTGATGAAGGATTCCTCGTAATGTTGAGGATTAGTAATCCTTTCTAGAAATCGAATGGAATGGCCTGAGAGAAGTTTGACCACACAGAACACTTCTTTTCATCATAACTTTTGTAACTACCAACTGTAGGTCTCCTCCTTTAATCCACTGCTCATTATTTTTAATGTGAGGGGTTGCAATCTTTATAATTAATGCACACCAGGATATCAACTGATATCCCAAAAGAACATGTGCAGTTGTTAAAACTTTGTAGCTTACACATTTGCATTAATTTATTACTTGGCACCCTGGCCCCCAGTTGTACTACTATAGTGAACCTCTTAAAAATGTCTACAAAAGAAGTGGTGGTTCAATGGTTTACATAATTTTCACAAGTATTTCTTGACTGGAGGAACATACAGTGAAGCTGTTTTCCATGGTTGCTTCTGTTTCCAGGCTTTGGAGACTGGATTGAAGACTCAGTTTAATACTCAATTCAGCGTGGACTAAACATTGTAGTAGGATGTAAAGAATGAAGCAACAAATGAAGCAGGGAGCAGTTTCTTACTAGAACTACTACTATAATTGTGGATTTACATATTTTGCCATGGTTATTCATTCGGAAAGTTTTGCCAAGTGCACTATAGTCTATCCCAGATCATTCAACCAAACTTTCGTTACGATTAGTGTTTACATTTTGATATTTTCTTTTAAATATTTCTAAGAAGAAAAGATAATGGGAAAAAAAGAAAGCTGGACCACTGAGTGGCAGATCTGATATGAAACTGGCCATGTATATAAGGATATTTTGTTTATTTCATTTTTTGCTGGGAATTGGTTTCTCTATTATTTTTTATGCATTCAGAATATGTAACTGATTGTTGCCAGTGTGTTAGTTGGTGCTATTTGTGCATCATGCTATTGTTTAATCCAGCTTCGGACCTTTTGGAGTCATGGACATGAGTAGGGGTGTCAAACGGACGGGACGGGGCGGATATAAGCGGGTCAAAACAAGTCATTGATGTGGATAAATTATCCGACCTGACCCGTATTTCAGACGGATAAAACACGGGTTTATCCTCAGGATAGGCAGGATTCGCTCAATCAAAGACAGTTCAATTCGATCTTAGCCGATCTAATGTTTACCGTCTCTCCGGCCTCGTTTCGGTGCAAATAGGCATTGACTTAGTTGCTTTTGCAGTTTATTTTAATCCCGATGTTGATCCGACGCAACTTACCGGTGATAGTCGCAGCACCAGGAGCTTTCAATGAATATCTATATTACCCATGGCTTCTTAAATATGACCACTTATGAGAGAATTTCTGATCTTCCAAATTTAAGGAATTTCAATTTGAGGCTATATAAATCTAAAAGTTAAATACATTAGTTATTCATTTGGTTAATCATTTTTTAAGTGGATAATATGGCTTATGGCCATATTAGATCCATTTTTAAATAATTTATTATCCAATTTATTTTTTGATGGATAATATGGATGGATAATTGTTTTCTTCTCACCATTTTGCCACCTTGCCGTCACCGCACAACACCCAAATGATAAGCGCAACACATATACTTAGTTGAAGAATCCCAAAAGTTGGTTAATTACTCGGTCCAGTGTCGCCGATAGTCAGTCACATAGTACTGGAAAGTAATAGCTAGATTTATAATTGGTCATTAAAAAATAATCACAATTTTAAAAGTAATTGAAATTTAACCATTCATATAAAGATAAATTTGAATGAAAACACAGTTCAAAGTCGGAAAAATACTCCAGTATAATATACTGAAACTGCAGTATATTATATAGAAACTTTTCGCGTGTTGGAATTTTAGCATAATATGCTAGAAGTTCATAGATAAGTGCATCGATTACCAGTATATTATGCTGGAACTTTCCGTATTGCAGCAAAATAATAGCTATTTTTTAATGACTTTGCAAACACTGGCTCTTTTTGAATGACCTATTCGAAAACTGGCTAGCCCGTACTATTTTAACTACGATATGACCCAAAAAAAGAGAGACACCTGGTACAAAGACAATACAATCTTTTTAAAGAGACCAAAACTGAAAAGTTCAACCAACCGGACGGCTTCATCAGTACCAATTATTATTAGTCTCAATGGGCGATGGTTGTCATAGTTTAACTCATTATGCGGCCAGCCAAATGGCTGTATTACTTGTTTACTTTTTTTTCAATGATAAAAGTTATCTCATTTGTATATAAGTAAACTGTTTTACAATTTTAGCCATTTTCTAAGCGGATAAATAAGTTTGGGGGTTTCAAAGAAACTGTCAAAACAATCTACAAAGATGACAGCAAACACGGAAGGAGAATCAGTAAAACTATGATCAGAAAAAAGTGAAAGGGATAAAGCTAGTAGGAGATAAAATGAAAGAGGAAATGCAAAATAATTTTCGTTCCTTTGTGTAGAAATAAGCAAACTAATGGAGTAAATATCCTTACTTTGATTTGGGTAGAAAACAAGCAAAAGAAAGGAATAGTATTTGACGTTTCTTTCTACAATTTACATTGGAATTTTGTGGGGCCAAAGGAAAATGAAACTCCCTCCGCTTCATAAGTATAAAATTTGCTTTTAGCACACTTATTAAGAAAATATTAAATTCTATACAAAAATACTTACTATGACTAAACTACCCATAGTTAAACATTTAGGGTGTGTTTGGTATGAAGGAAAATATTTTCTGGAAAATGTTTTCTAATTTTCCCATGTTTGGTTGGCTTAAATGTTTTGGAAAACATTTTCCTTATCAATTCATTTTCCTTCAATCGTAGGAAAATGTTTTCCTTATCAAAAAAAGGGAAAATATTTTCCAAATCTCCTTCTCAACATTTATCACATTCACCAATCCATCGCACCCCCTCTCCAAAAAAAGTTTTTTTTTTTCTTTTTTTTTTTTTAAATTTCAATTTTTTCATCCACCCTACTACCCCTCCACCACTATCCACCGAAAAAAATATATTTTTTTTCATTTGCAATTTCAAATTTCTGATTCATTTTTCTGCACCACGCAGCCCCCACCCCACCCCTACCCCTACCCCTACCCGAAAACAAATGTATTTTTTTTACCTTAAACTTTTTTTTTTTTTTGCAATTTCAAATTAGCATGCTCCTATCGTATATAGTGCCTAATTTGCCCTTAGACATTTTCAATCCCTTCTGAAGGTAATTTTTTTTATTATTATATATAATTTATTCATTTTACCCAAGTGATTTAACTATAGTTTTTTATATGTTTATTATAAATTATATCATTTAATTTATAAATAAAAAAAACTAAATAATAAGTGATAAAACCATTTTCTACTCTCTAACCAAACAATAGAAAATATTTTCCGGAAAATGTTTTTCACTTACCAACCAAACAAGAGAAAATAAGTGATAAAACCACTCATTTTCCATGAAAATACTTTCTAGCAAAATATTTTCCAGGGAAAATATTTTTTTTCATACCAAACACACCCTATTTTAGCGATATGCACATAGGGATTATTTTGTAAAAACAAATTGAATTCTTTCTTAATTACATAACTTGACACTTATTTTAAACCAAAATAAAAAAGTAAATTAGACACTTATTGTGAACTTTAGGAGTATCCTACTTTATTTTCTTTCCTCATTTTCCACTCAAACCAAATCAATAGAAGGGAAAATTTATAAGTTACCCTTTTTCTCTTCCTTTCTTTGGTTTCCAAATCAATCAGAGCGTATAATTTCAATTCACGCCATATGAATATCAAACATCTTTCCTACTCCATTTAAACGGTCAGCAGCTGCTATAATTAAATAGCTACTTAGAATTACAACTCCACATTTATGTGGCCAGTAACAGTAAATGAATAACAATGTGAGAATGTGTAAATCATACTTGTCTTCAAGTTATTTTCATTTAAAAAGATTCAGAACTCATAGCATGAACTCAGCTAGCAACTTGGGGCATAACGTGTAGGACGTCTAAAACTGTCATTCTTGTTGCTGCAGGACTTTAGATCCTTCTCCTTCCTTCTCAATCTTCTACATGAAGAAAATGATCACATATCAAATAGCTGACTACTAGAGCTAAAAGTTTAATAAACGACTTGTAACGATGGAAACAGTGTTTAATAGTCAGATGTCAGCATAAGCATATAATTATTTCGGAAAAGAGATCTAACATCGACATTGAATACGAAAGGCAAATAGACATGCACAATGCAGAACAAATGCAAAGAGCACAAGGGACTTATGGGCATTAACTGGAAGGTATATACTTCAATTTCCATGAGATTTGGCATAGACAGCAGGGTAGTATTACTTGAGCAGTAACACAGATTCAACTTTGAAGCAACCATACATATATTATAAATGAAAGGAAATGACATCAGACATGAACGATTCGTCTAAAATTTTTTTTTTTCCAACTCTAGAGCTTTTATTCATCTTTCAATTTCTAAAGACAATTTGGGAACTGGTCGGAATCTAGTATTAGTGCACACAAAAAGAGCAGAACAAGCATCTATCCAACTATACCAGAACAAAAAATATGTGGGATAGAACTAAGATATATTTAGGCTAAAGGGGTGCAGTAAGAAGTTCATGCTTGAAAACACAGAGTGCAGTGTCACCAAAAACCCAACATACGATAGAAGCAGAAGCGCCACTGCATTTGCAACATAGAGATGTTACCCAGTAGCTTTTGTGCTTTCAGTAATTGGTAGTTTGGGATCAGAACTATCCTCAAATCCCTCAAAAGACTGAGATATGAAAAAATATAACCTTGAATCTTATATGAGCTGTAGAATCAGGGGCGTAGGTAAAGTATGACTATGGGTTCGGACGAATCCCAGTAACTTTTGCTTAGACCCTATATTTTTTTGATTTGCACCGGGTGTTCGAGTCTCTATGAGACCCGATTAATCCTGGGGGTGCACAGGCTTACGGCAAGGAGTTTTCCCGTAAGTGCACCACGATTAATTCTGGTTTTACCTAGTCCGATGGCCCTCAGAAATTATTTGCACCGAGTGGGTTTCGAACTTGAGACCTTAAGAGCAAACCCCAAGGCTCAAGTCAATTGCTAGCAGGCCAATCCCTGAGGGTTAGACCCTATATTTGTATTAGAAAATTCATTAAATATGTATAAATATTTAATTGTGAACCTACTAACAAAGAAGAGGTGGTACGGGTTCGGTGGCAAGTTTAGAACCCATAAACTCTCACCCTGGCTCCGACTCCGCCTCTGTCAGCACAATATATTGACCCATTAGTTCAATGATAACAAGGTAAGCATTTCTTAGTTTTACGTGTTCATATTATATAATACTACTACATCTTCCATCATAAGACAAATGAAAGAGCAGTAAGTACATATTCCTGTCATATAACCAAACAAGAGAAAGCTAAAATGGGAATCATATTAGAACAAGTAGATACAAGTAAATCCTGCTGAATGTAAAGTATAACATCATATAGCTGAACAATAGTTAGTAATGTTTGAACTTAATTTCAAAGGGGTAAAAAAAACAAAGAGAATAAAAAAAGTAAAATCAATTGGTAAAAGAGGTCTAGGGTTTATGAAACAAAGAAGTAAAAGACAAAAGTATGAGAATGAAAGTGATTACCGATTGGCGATTATGCCAAGAGAGACCACGGTAGACGTTGAGGGAGAAAGAAGCAGCAAAGAAAATGGTGGCAACGCCCAGCCCCGCCGAGAACGCCTTAAATGCCCAATCCCCTGCTTTGCCCACCACCCCCATTACACACTGTTCAGCTGGACTTCTCGCAATGGGCAACAAAATCTTCCAATTCCTTGAATCGCAGCTACAAGGGTTTAAGCTGGCGAGCTAAAACTACAACTGAAGAAGAAAAGTTTTGGTTTGTGCTTGATCGAATCTGTCGGGTCACACGGTTCAATAAGGGTCGTCGTTTTTGTCAAGTAGTAGTATACCTTGCAGAAATGTCAACTTAAACTTTGAACCGAAGTACAAAAATGTTGCTATGTTGGTTAGCAAAATATACGTACTGTTATAAAACTAAATACAAGAAGTAAAAATAAGTATATAGAAAAACTAATATTGTTCAATTTCAAACTGATATAGATAATGAACTGAATTTATTTTATTTACAGAAAAAAGGAAGCTACCATATAAGCTGCTTGTAAGTTGTTATAATAAGTTGCTACTGTACCAGATATAAATAATCTACTATCGGAGGTAATATTTATCCTTAACGGAATATTAAAATGATATACTTCTTCAGGCTTATTTTCAATAGAGTACTAAACAGATAAACATATTTACGGTAGAATTTCATATGGATAACCTTCTTCACGAAGCATATTTACAATGGAGTACTAAATGAACATCCATAATATAATTTATAACCTCCTTGGATGTTCATTAAAAGACAATGTGCATCATTAAAACCTTACTAGGAAAAACTCAGTGAAAAAAATTCAAATGAAGGAAAAAGAGTACACATATTTAGTAATACGCATTTCAAGCTGCCTCATTAAAAACTTTATACGAAAAACCTCATGGGAAAAACTTTAGTAAGGAAAAAAGAGTACAACGCGTATTTCACTCCCCTTGATAAAAATCCTTTTCAAATATTTGAGTCTCCGCATTCGAATCTTGTATACCATCTTCTCAAAAGTTGAAGTTGGCAAAGATTTAGTGAACAAATCTGCCGGATTGTTACTTGAACGGATTTGTTGCACATCAATGTCATATTTCTGAAAACCGCATGTGTAGAATATGTGCTTCATTCTCCCCTTTTATAAATTCTCCCTTCAATCGGCCTATACATGCAACATTGTCTTCATATAAAATTGTAAATCTTTTTTCACATTCCAAACCATATTTTTCTCGAATGAAATGGATCACGTATCTCAACCATACGCATTCCCTACTTTGTTCATGAATAACTATTATCTCAGCATGATTTGAAGAAGTAGAAATAATAGATTGTTTTGTGAAGCGCTATGATATGATAGTACCTCCACATAAAACATGTATTCGATTTGAGATCTAGCTTTATGGGGATCAGATAAATAACCTGCATCAGCATAACCAACAAGATCTAATCTATCTTTGCTAGAATAAAACAAACTCATATCAAGAGTTCCCTTTAAATATCGCAATCTATGCTTAATCCTGTTCCAATGTCTCCGTGTAGGAGAAGAACTATATCTTGCTTGTAAATTAACAGAAAATGTTATGTCATCATGAAGATACATAAGTGCATCAATTACACTGAGATAGGTGTTTCGGGACTACAGAGTTCCTTATCCTTTCCTAGAGGTCGGAACGGGTCCTTATTCACTTCAACTGATCGAATAATCATTGGTGTACTCAATGGGTGCGTTTTGTCCATGTAAAAGCATTTTATGACCCTTTCTGTATAGGTAGATTGATGGATAAATATCACATCTGCTAAATGTTCAATTTGCAGACCAAGACAAAGTTTTGTCTTTCTAAGATTTTTCATCTTAAATTCTTTCTTATGATATTCAAATGTTTTTTGGAGCTCTTCTGGAGTTCTAACAAGATTTATGCCATCATCAAAAATAGCAAGTATAACAAACGCTAATTACATTTTCTTTATAAAAATACATGGACAAATAATCATTTATATAACCTTCTTTCAACAAATATTCACTAAGGCGATTATACCACTTACGCCTAGATTGCTTTAAACCGTACAAAGATATTTTTAATTTGATCGAGTACATTTCTCGAGACTTTAAATTATATGCTTCAGGCATTTTAAATATTTCAGGGATCTAGATTTAATCAAATAAGTTATATAGGTTATGACTTGCATTTAAATGACATGACATCTTCATGTGTTTGGACTATAAGCCCGATCCTCACAATCTTTTACAATATTGGGCACTATATTGTATCAAATATATCGTCGACGATAATTTTGTATTGGTTCATAAGCAACATAGCTTGTTGAGATCTCATCACTTTTTTTATTTTCAAGTACCTGAACTTCTTCTGGATGCTTTTTGGAGCTCTTCTAGAGTTCCAACAAGATTTATGTCATCAACAAAAATAGCAAGTATAACAAATTCTAATGACATTTTCTTTATAAAAATATATGGACAAATAACATCATTTATATAAGCTTCTTTCAGCAAATATTCACTAAGGCGATTATACCACACACGTCTAGATTGCGCTTTAAACCGTACAAAAATCTTTTTAATTTGATCGAGTACATTTCTCGAGACTTCGAATTATATGCTTCAGGCATTTTAAATCTTTCAGGGATCTAGATTTAATCAAATAAGTCATATAGGTTATGACTTGCATTTAAATGGCATGACATTTTCAGGTGTTTGGACTATAAGTTCGATCCTCGCAATCTTTTACAATATTGGACACTATATTGTATCAAATATATCGTCGACGATAATTTTGTATCGATTCATAAGCAACATAACTTGTTGAAATCTTATCATTTTTTTTATTTTGAAGTACTTGAACCTCTTATGAAGTTCCATGAAATGTTATGTCGTGGGTTCTTTCATAGCTCATTTCCTCTTTATTATGATCATTTTGATCATTTGCTTCCGTCATTTTCAAGGATTGTTACATTTGGAACTGATCACTCTACTATGCTTCATGTGTGCAGCAAACCCAATCCTTCAGTGAGTTTAATTTTAGGAGCATTTGCAGCTGAAATATGATATTTTATTTTGGATCAGCTAATGCTTCTGGCATTTGACTAGAATTATCTTCTAAATGAGGAACATATTAATGATAATTCAATTCATATACCATATTTTTCAACTGCTTATTTCATCCCCCAAATGTTAGAAAAACTAACATATATCCCCAATATTCTTTGGAGTATTTTTGTGCATTGTAGTAAGAAATTAATCATATAGCACACATCAAAAGTTATTAGATAGTAAAAAAAAATAGTTTCTAATCCTAAACCAGTTGTGAGGGAAGAACTTATCATATCTTGTTGGTCTAATGCATAAAAGTGTTGTTGTATGCGATTTAGAAAAACTTAGACCAATACATGAGGCTTTGTTCTCATAACCAATAGTTTAGCTATTAATATGAGGTATTCAATGTTAAACAAACTTGGATATAAACCAGCATTATCAAGATGAAACTGTCTTGATTACATATTCTGGAAATTATGTTATTAAGTGAGAAAAGCAATTTTGAATATCAAACTACAAGTTGACAATAAACATACATGTAATCATCCTATATATGCATCTATAAGTGGTTTACATAATAGGTGAATGAGCTCATATTCACCTTTTATATGTTTCAGCATTCGGGGGTCTTAGTCCCAACTTTAGCTAATATAATCAATTTATTATGAGAACAAGCAACACAAGAGAATTCTTGAAGGATCTTCTAGTTCTTCAATATATGCTTATCTGAATTCTCAAATAGCTCATTTAAAAATGACAAATAAAAACTTCAATTTTATCATGCATGTGCTATTTCTTAGTAAACTTCGATCTGGTTTACTGTAGCTACTTTTGCCTCGGTAAACTTCTGGTTTACTGTGATTGCTTTTGCATTAGTAAACTTTTGGTTTATCGTGATACATGATGTAGTACAAATTGAAGAATAAGGCGAGTAACTTCTCATATACATATTACTTTACCCCTTATGATTATGGAAACCTGAAGATTTTCAATCTTTCAATCTATTATATTGTAGTCTCAATATGATAATCATTGGTATAAGTAAACTTTCGGGTTTACTGTAGCATATGTTTTGACCACAATCATGTAATATGAATGACAAATTTGCATATAAGCTCTTCGGGAGCCTTCATTTTATTTTCCACAATCAAATATTATTCAGACACTACTTGTATCATGTGTCTTTTAGACGACCAATTAGCTATTTAGGAGCTTTTGATAAATTTTGTACTACCAAATATTTCTTAGACACTTATGTTGTCATGAGAGAAAATCATAATCAAATTAACAATATAAAGACAATTCTAAATTTATTGGATGATGAAAATTAAGAAATTTAATATTTCTACCACTACATGATGTTTTCCTGCTTCAGGAGGAAATTTTAATTGCTTACTACTTCAGGAGCAAATTTAAAATACAAAATATTGAGTATATATTCTCTCAATTCTATTACCTCATCTGGAGGTGAATTGTAATATATTTACATCAATAGCACGTTAATATTTACGAGCTTTATTAATATTGTCATATTCACTTCAAGGAATGGATTAATATTTATCAGAAGTTCTCATCCTTTAGGGAATGGAACATAATTATCTGGACGTGCCTTAACCACATCAGATTGTGATGCTTCGACCCTTTTTTAAGATATTTGCTATTTCAGGAGCAAATCAAAGCATATATTTAATATGGAGAATTTTTTCTAACTTATCTTCAATTGTAACCGTAACAAGCCTAAATTACTACTTTTAGTGGTCATGATACATATATACCATTTTTGGTGTTTAACAAATTTAGTTACAATGAGATATACAAAATATTGCGTGAACCATAAAATTAAGTCAAAACAAAACTGAGGAAATATGCCACTGTATTTCTTGAAAACTCCCATAGTTAGTCATCAATAGATATAAAATAATAAATCATTGTCCCTTCTTGTAATATTTTTCTTCAGGATCAAATTTATGGCATGAATTGCTAAGTGAATCAATTAGGCTCCTTAGGACCAATGAAACAAAATCATACTAACCTTTTGTGTAGAACTGATCTTAATAGTGGCGATTGGATCTGATTTATATCCATAGACTTTTGCTAGCTCAACCCCAATAAATAAATAGTGTTAAGCAATATATGAAAGTGCAAAAATTAATATCACTAAGTGCTTTGCTACAAACCTACTTCAAGATAGCAAAGAAGCAATGGAAAATAAAATACTGATGCCCAAAAGATATCAATTGTTCAACCCACTGTAAAGGGGTAGAACTCCATAAATACAACAGTTTGATCTTACTTATAGTGAGAACCGGTGCCTTTGGACGAGGAAAACTATAGTAAAATATCTTTCAAAGTAAGTGTTCACGTGCTGATAATATATTATAAAACTAAAGACTGCAAAGCAAAGACAAGTATAGAGAAAAACTGATGTATTATCAATTTCAAATTGATGTACATAATGAACTGAAATCTCCTCTGTTTATAGAAGAAATAAAGTTATCGTGTAAGCTGTTACTGCAAGCTGCTATGTAAGTTACTTGCAAGTTGCTGTATAAGCTACTTGTAAGCGGCTACTGTACCAGATATAGATAATCTACTATCGGGGGTAATATTTATCCATAACAGGTATTGAAATGATAAGCTTATTCAGGAGGCTTATTTCCAATAAAGTATTAAATGGATAAACATATTTATGGCAGAGTCTCATATGAATAAGCTTCTTCAAGAAGCTTATTTTTAACGGAGTTTAATTGAACATCCATAATATAATTTATAATACTAATGTCCTTTATTGATTTAACGGGTACATGTTGTCTTCAATCTGACTGCATGTTTGGTCAAGCTTCTCAAAGTTAGCTTATTTAGAAAAAAAATACTTTCAGTGAGAAATAATTTATGTTTATCTAAACTAACTTTTGAGCATCAATTAGTGTGACCAAACTTATAAAAAATGCTTTTAAATGCATTATTCTCAAAAGTAATTTTCAAAGAATTGCTTTTTGAGAGAAGCCATTTTTTCTGCTTTTTAAAAATCATTTCTGCTTCTACAAAGAAATTCTTTTTTTCCCTTTTAAAAGTTTTGGCCATATACCTTAACTTTTGTAACAAAAAAACACCTTTGGCAAAGAAAAGATGTAGTTTTGGCCAAACAAGCAAGAATAAGGTTATGAAAAAGTGATTGTTGTTTGTTACATATTTTAATCCAAAATGTTTCCCCTTTTCAAAAGATAAGGTTGCATTGTTTGTGAAGTTGTAATATGTAACTTAAGTGTTGCTCTAGAGAATTTTGTGCTTTATGTCCCGAAGGAAAAAGAGAAAAACCTCGTACTGTAACAATCTCTTAATTGTGAAAGCGAGAAAATTGTGCATTAAATACTATCATTCCTTTTTAAACCATCCACAAGTAGGTGCTCATTTTCAGGGCTTAGTTCTCACAATATGCTTAACCTTATATTTACCTTTCATTCTTTGTTTTAGCTTTTAAATGGATTGCTGCATGCATGGAATCACTTGTATCAAATACAATGCGTCATGTGTACACCAACTCGATGAACAACTCAGCTATCAAATGACGGGCAGACGGGTACCCTGTGAAAAATTTTATTTTGTGTCTCATACAGCTGACACTAGTTATATAAAGTTCTATTTTGTCTCATAAATTTGTGAACTCGAAGCCACAAAAATATGGATCCCAAAAACTGTAAGACAAAAATGTTTCTTACAACTAGTGTCAGTTGTATAAGACACAAAATAAAATTTTTTGGTACCAATTGATAGCAATTTTTCACAAATTCCAAGGAATTCAATGCACCTCAAGGAATTCAATCACCCGAAGCACAGAAATCAGCAGATATTTGGTATGACGGAGCTTACTAGTCATCAAAGTGACCACAATATATATAAGAACCAAAAGATGCATCTGAATATTGAGATTCATTATAAAAAATAATTAAACAGTAACGCTGAACAATGTCTAAGTTTGAAAATTATACATATCTTAGTTCGACAGCATCCGAACAATACAATGTTGTTAGATGCCATGCCTTAAAATTAACAACTCTCACTCCTTATCTGTCAAATTCTCATGAAGAGCTCATGTCATGATGTTTCACCGCGGAAGATGTGAACTCTTTATTCACTGCCACCACTTCTTCTCAGACAAAGAAATTAGCTGTCAAAAACACATAGAGAAGATGAGCAACCATGAGTGAGCAACCATCGTCGTTTATCAAGCTTTGCAGCACACAAATATACAGATAAAATGAGAAGAACATCAAGGCGACCTGCTAGCGCTAACTTAAATATAGTACACCCTCAACAATCGGACCAGCTAAAACTTGCTACTCGTAGCAAATATTTGATTTTATACTTTCATAATCTCTAAAAAGTTCTTCCTTGGAAGTTCTATCCTGGAGGAAATATTTTGTCCCATAATGAGAAACTCCATGTGCATAAAATCACTCACTGAGTATGCATAATTCTTTGATCTTCTAAGAATTTAAGGGTTTGCTAGCCACACGAGAATAGCTTGAGGAGGAACTCGTGACTAACTGAATAACTGGTAATGCCCTGAACCACAACTTTCTAACCATAGTTGAAAACCTAACTGGTTATCACATACGTTTGGTTCACCAATTTTGGATCTCTTGATGCGCACCACCACTCTTCAGGAACAACTTCCTGAAATAATATACAAATCCTGTAATTGAAAGACTACGCTAGTTTCTCTCAGAGAATAAAGGGCAAGGTAGAAGGTGATGACGGGGGTCAACCCTTGCCGTTCCCTAAAAAGGAGCTTTCAGAAAATGAAAATCTTCGAAAACTCGAAAGTAAGAAGTTACATATCAATGATGTTCGCAAGTTACTAGAACAATACTGCCAAATGCGATACCTATTTTATATCAGCTACTAAACTTTTTAAAGATGTCCTGAATTCTTTTTCATCCAATAGTAAAACACCAAGCATATTCATGCAAACAGCAATATGCATATGTCATATTCATACAAAACCGCAAGCATATAGAACTGGAAATATGTTCATATATGTACACACACACATATCTATGCATGAATAAACATCAACATGCATCAGAAACATCTATGAGAACAAAATAGGTGAATAACCAACCTGTCGTGCAACCTGTGCAACTCGGCGACTGTCTCGTGATGATTCTGTAACGCAACTTGACATATTTGGCTCTAGATCATCATTTTGTTTCTCTCGATTTATTTCCTTTGAAGAGCTCTTCTCGATGGGAGCATTCTCTTCTAATACGCTCAACGATTCTCTCTTCCTCTTTCTTTGAAAGGTGTATTTGATGACTCTATCATTCACAGTTTGGCTAGGAACCTCATCATTTGCATCAGATGTCTTTGACTCTGAGTTCAATAACGGACTGCTAATGTTTTCAAGATCGGTTCGGTAAACAGGAACTTCTAAACTCTCTAAAGATCTACTTCCTTGTCTTGGAGGATCTATCTTTGCCATCACTAACTCATCCCTGACTGTTGCATTTAGAACCCCAGAAGTCTCAGCAGACTGTAGTTCCGTTCCATCCATTTCAGTCAATCCCAGATTCATCTCTGGTTCAGCTTTTTCTACTGAAAAGCTCTGTCCCACCTGAGAAGGATCTTCATCAGGAGCACAATCTCCAGCAGGACTGGAGTGAGCTCTCAAGCCACCAGTGTTCGATGTTTTATCAACATTCAGAAAATGATCAGAACTGCTTGTTGGTGAAGAATAATCGACTTTCCTATTTCTCACAGCTCTTCTTCTTTTCCGACGAAAAGATTTCAAAAGGTGCCAGCTGCTAAGCAAGTCATCTGCTTGTTGAAATTCTTCCTCTGGATTAACCACATCATCAACCTTATGATTAGGTGCTGAACAGATCCCTTCACCTTCATCTACTCCACCATTCTCATTTTCTCGTTTGGAAACAGATATATCTCCATCTAAAAGGTTTCCTTCACAAGCACGAATTCTCTGCGTACACCCATTTCGGGACAACTCTGGCACTTTGCTTCTCAAAATGATAGAGGGTAAATCTGGACCTGCAACGTAAGGTTTTCCAATTTGAACCATTTTGGTACATGACTGATTTCCCTGATGGTTCAGCTCCATATTCGGAACCTTGGTGTTAGAAATTGTCACAAACTCCTCCTGAGATTCTGGAGACAACACAACTCTATTTTGCTGAGGTAGTTCTACAGGACTAGCAGTATCATCTTTCCCTAAGTTCTGTACGTCCTTCTCTTTGGACCTGGTCACCCTCTCAAGTTCAGCCTGAACTTCTCTAAGATCTACTCTGAGATCACTGACAATATCTTCTGCTTCCTGAAGTTGAGCTTCAAGTTCTTCAATCTTCCTCTGTTGACTCAAGGACGTCAACTCTGCTTCACTAATCTGTCAAAAATGGAAAACCACAATAATAAGAAAATAAATTAGAGAATGTGTGAAGGACCAGTAAGGAACATGTTTAATCAGGGAGAAAAAGGGAAAATGTAAATCGCACCTACATGTAAGTAAGAATTAAGTAGTTCCTAAAATTAGATGGAACTAAGCTGGCTAGTTATATAATATTGGATGTGATAAAAGGTAGTCTCTTTCAACATTTTTTTCTACAAAGAGTATCCAGTCACTGGTCCTATCTCCAAAAATACATGAAAAAAAACAAAATGTTCCTCCTATTAGTACAAAAGGAGTTTTCTACTACTCCAAGCACTCCCTTGTTCCTTTAAGAACCACACTATAATCTACACTTGCTAACTATGTTGCTCAGTTACCTCACGCCTCTAAGAAGAAGGATACGCAATACTTGAGGCAAGCATCATATCAAGATTCTTCTTACCAATGCGTCACTGACACTCGAGAAATGAGTATAATTCAAATAAAGAATTTCATTTCCTCTCACGATTCTGACTCTTCTAATTGAAGTAACATGCACATATGGAATACATTTTCAAATTTTTAAATATTTTGTGAATTACTAAAATTAACACTAAAGAAAGAAAAAAGTAATAAAGTTATCTCAAACAAAGGGCTTCAGTTGCTTAGACAAAGCAAGTCTAGAAACAATGAGAAATAAGAAGAAGAAAAAAAACAAAAGGGAAAGAACAACAGCTGAAGAAAATCTCCCCCCCCCCCAAAGAAAAATCCCCCAGTTTAAGTTTGGATTGTTAAGTAAATAAATGCAATGACTATCTTAAAACAACCAAGCACTGAATCAAACAATCGAACAATCTCTCTTGATATTTATCGCATTTCATTTGCAGTATGTTAATCTTGATTAATCATTGATGTTGTAGTATTACATAATGGACCTTTGCTATTAATGGCTAATATCCTTTTCAGTGGTAAATCGATTTATCAAACTTTGTAAGTTAATTGATGGTTAACCATTTTATACTTGTAATACTCAGGAGGAGGAGCACCACCTCTATGTGCATTTGTGAAGTTTGGACTCTTAAGTAGTGATGCCTCCAAATGGATACTAAAGATGCTTACCTTATATCTGGGCGGTAGTGCTGCTAAACAAAGTTACTGGGTTTATAAAAGGAACTAAAAAGAAAGAAAACACTTTGTTTAAGATCAACACTGGCTAAAGAGGTAAGAGGTCCCAAAAGATCGATAAGACAAACCATTTTCTAGATGTCAGAACACATTCAAAACTAAATGAAGCTTCCAAGTGCATGAAATTACATAGAATTAATCCAATATAAAGCCCAAAACAATAACATCTAACAAGTTCTCAAGCATTTAGTCTGCAGGAGCAGCTTTATCCCCGGCCCAACTTCATATTCCACAACATTCAGCAAGGAACTATTCCATTTGGCAGGCGCCAGACAAAAACTCTAATTTGGACCCAATGTTATACTGTTTTACCACTCCGGAAAACAACAAGAAACTAATCACTATGCATGCCATCAGTTTAGATACAGAGAAGCTTGTATTTTATTAGGAAGAAACCCAAAACTCTGTGTAGCCAACAGTTGACAATCTACCGTTTTGGTAAGTCAACCCCCAAAAGGAAAAAGGGCATGCAGGTAAATAAGTCTGATCCATAGTTCAGCCCTATTGTGCAACTTTTTACAACTCAATATAGCTCGCTTCCAGCATGGCATTTTGCTTCAGGGGGAAGTGTTATTACCATTTTGAGCAGCTTATTTCACACTTAGCCAAGAAATGTAAAGATTATAACTTCCACCATAACCACTGATTTTCAGGGCCACACAAAGGAATGGGAAGGGGGGTAAAACAGATGTGTGAACATACACTTTATTGTGTTTTGACATAAATGTCAGTGAAACTTCAAAATGTATAGCATCTCTACTGAAGTAGGTCTCTAGAATTTTCGAAGTCCAAAAGTCCACCCTTCAACTACCTAAACATTTTCAGCATCTGCAGCATACTAAGTTTCAAGAGAAAGATAAAAACAACTAGATCTATGCAAGTGGACATTAAGTAGAAACTAAAAAGCTTTTGAAACTAACAGGTTTATTTTGAAATGAAATAGAATCCAATCTGCTGTGAAAAATGACATAAAAGCTAGTGTAAGTTATTAACAGGGACATGACTTTTGTGATAATATTGGACATACTTGAGGGAGTGGAGTATAAGCAGTTTTTCCAACCACATGGCCTTCGCGAAACCATTGATGGAGTGAGGATAGTTTAAGTGTGAAATCATTACCAACAAAAAATACTAGGGAAGGTGAAATAAGTAAAAATGTCATCCATTTAGGTCAATGAAGTTTTATCTTAATGTCCAACATTCAGTAGTTTTTTAACTTCAATTGCACTTCTCTTCTCCTGCTTTTGCCATCATATCACGTCATTTCCAGGTAAATCATTTTGTAGTTTTGTACTCCACCATATGAACTGAGGTAAATCCCTCTAACTAAGGTAGCAGCTCAGAAAGAAAAACAGATATGATTACATCACATAAATCAATAGGAAGAAAGATGAAAACCACAATTATTACTTTGGGACCAAGTACAAGAAAAATGAATGCAACTATGTTTTCACATAAGCATAAATGAAAACACTGGAGTTAACAAGAACAACTACGCCTCAGTCTCAAACAAGTTGGGGTCGGCTATATGAATCATCGCTGACCCTGCTTTCCATTCATCTTTGATCAACATTATACATAACACTGAAGTTAACAAAGTATCATAAATATCTAAGCTTGCCATCATTTCATGTGACAAAAAATAATGCAATTCTTGAAGAAAAATGTACAATGAAGGTAGAACGAATTAAGATATAACTAGTAAATATGAACAAGACAAAGCATTTATTCTTGTCTGAATCTCCTTAACAGCGGATTGAACTCATACGAGATGAACATAAAGGTAAACAGCATTCAGACCAAAAAAAAAAAAAAACATTAAGAGTACAAAAGCATGACATTGACCTAATTACAATATTAGGTCACAACACAATTTTGAAATGTCTTGTCTCCATCCAGGGAGCCTGAGAATAAGGGAAAGAAGATAAGTTCCAGGAGAGACAATCATACTTTCTGGTACCCAAAATTCTTTACGCAGTACCAAAACCAGAAATATCTCTTGATTGCATTTAGACTGCCCAGCGCATCAATAAAGCGCTCATCTGTGTTAAGCACAACATGAATCAGCTCATTAACAATTTATCTAGTTATCAATGAATAAAGACAAAGAAAAAGATTAGAAAAAATTCAGATCCCTTGACTGATTTTACTGGAACAATCAATTGCAATCCACCAACCCAGCAAGCCCAAGTGAACGCACATTGAAGAAAATAAGTGTCTAGCCAACTCATACTCAAAAATATACTAAAAACCCAATTCAAGAAAAAGCAGAATTTCACCTTAGCATCCATTATTTGTTTGAGACGCAGCAGCATACCAAGCGCCTCCTCTTTTGCCACTTTGAGCTCCTGCTTATACCTAACAGCTTTCTGTTCCGACGACATAATCCTCGCCGCCGCCTCCTTCGCCGTGTTCAATATTATATCGGCATACGCCCTCTTCAAAGCCGTCAGTCTCTGCGACAAAATAAATCAAAATTCAAAAAAAAAAAAATATATTCAAGCACACACCAAAAGAGTATCAGGATGAAACTAAAATCACATTAGCAAATAGAAAAGTAAACCTAAAAGATGATCAATATCGATCCCCATTTTTTGCAAAAGTTGTCAAATAAAAACAAAAAATTAAAATTTAAAAACGGTTAAAGAAATCAGGTTAGGTAGTTGGAAAGTTCAAGTAGTGGTTAAAGCGGTTGCGCCGCCGTTGAATAAGTTAAGAATCCGACCGGATTATCGGAATGGGGCGGTGGGAGTTTACCTCGTCGGCATCCATTGCGGTTTTCGTTAAAGCATTCGACTTGAGTTGTGTGTTTTAAGGTTTTCGGACCGAAGTAAAAGAGAAAGAGGGGAAGGTGGTTTTTTTTTTTCCTCAGCAGCTGTCTGTTATGAACTGAAAGTTCTGTTGTGTGATTGTGTCAAAGTACTATTATACCCCTAAGAAACGGGTTGAACTACGAGATTGCCACGTCATATAACAAGCAGCGACTATAGATAGATGGGGCGGTTTTTGTGTTTGGGTTTTGCATTAGTTCAGCAAATACATAGTGCGCGCGCCTGAAAGGTGGTCCCCACAACCCAATGGTTATCGATGACGTGGCAATACTCACTTGTTCATTCGTGGCTAGAGACACGGGTTGAACTTTGGAGGGAAAAATAGAAGATCTCAGGCCCACTTATTTTCTTCATCAAAATATATAGTGAGAAATTCAAAAATAATCAGATTTACTATTGGTCGATGAAAAATAGTTAAATTTTAAAAATCATTAAATTTGGTTACTTTTTATGTAAAGAAAAATTTGAGCAAAGATACTGTTTACAATCCAGAAAATACACCTGCAAATTTTAAGGGAGTTCCAGCATAAGTATGCTTGAACTCCCGTAAATTTTACGGAAGTTCCGGGATAACTATGCTGGAACTCCCATAAATTTTACGGGAGTTCAAGCATAATTATGCTAGAAATCCCGCATATTTTACGGGAGTTCCAGCAAGTATAAATATCCAGTATAATATACTAGAGTTTGGAGCACTAGTGCTCCAGTCTCCCGTAATTTTTACAGGAGTTAGCAAAGTATACCGGTCCAGCATAATATGCTGGAGATCGTACACAAATACACCAGAACTCCCATAAATTATACGGGGTCGGTCCCTGTTGCAGTAAATAGTGACTATCTTTCATTAATATCGTAAACAGTGGCTATTTTTTGATAGTCAACCGTAAAAGTAACTATGCCAGCGATTGTGACAAATATATATGCTTTATAATAATTTCCCCCTATTTATAATACGTAACCTTTTTCATGACCGATGTCAAACATTTTAAATTATTTTTGGCTATAATCTCAAACAACTTCATTTTCATAAACTGATTTTAGTTTTCAGTTGTGAGAAACAGTCAAGAACTAGTCTACAAGATTGTGACTTGTTTGCAATTTCAGTGAATAGGTCATTTCAACAATTAACTGACATTTTGTACTTAAAGGAAATTGATAACACAAACTGACAAACGGGTGCGGAGTCACAAGCTTAAATACGGGTTCGACTGAACCAGTAGCTTTTGCTCAAACAGTGTATTTTGTATTTATAATTCATTAAATATATACTAATATTATATTTAGAACCCAGTCACTAACACTTGAAATCATTGCTCTTAAATCCAGAACTCATAACGTTAAAATCCTAGCTCCGCCTCTGCCCACAAATATATTGTCAGTTGACAATTGATTGGTTGGAGCATTAATAACACGGCTTGGATAAATGCATTGACCTGCTATTGGAACTTGTTGAACTTTCTCCATATATCTCGCCAAACCCAAAAAGAGGTTAGAGTCATCGGTGAAGTAATGATAGACTCTGTAATTTAAGTCAGTTAAATGATGATTTAAGCAACTTATATAGAGCAGAACTAAATAAAAATGTAACTAACTTAAAGGAGAATGTTGCTTTTCCAAAAATAATGACGGCACCTGCAATTTGTACAAGAGAAGTTCTAAAAAAGGATCTCAACGGCTCGAGCTTACATCGACTTTCTGAGCTCATCCGAGCACCTGAGGTACATGATGGCTTAGTCCCTCCAGATGAATAAGGCAAGGTTATCCGTTATCCTCTCTCCCCCTATTTATTTATTTATTTTATGTATGAAATTACTTATTAAAAAATATTGACATGATCGTTGACTATCAACTCTGGAAAACAATCCAAATCGCTTGAAAATTGAAATGGCCCAGTCATCCCACATTTGCTTTTGCAGATGATATTATTCTTACTGCTACAGTATGGATAAAGTCTTTTCTTTCTTGTTTTATTTCCATTTGTCTGAGTTGAGAGTCTATCAGAAATAGTCTCTGTCCTATCAAGTTTGGGATAAGTTATGCCTATACACTACTCTCCCCATACCCCACTGACTAGGAATTTACTATGTCGTTGTTGTTGATGTAGTACAATATCGACAAAGAATTGTCGTACGATTATTGATGTCGTTAATGATTTTAATACTACCGGGTCCAAAAATCAACTTTGAGAAATCAAAATCTTTCTTTTCTAAAATATGCAGTGTGTTAAGAATTGTATCCTAACTTCGCCGAATAGGCATGAAGGCATTACTTTTGGCAAGTATCTAGGATTTTCCATCTTTACTAAACGCCCCTCCAAATGGGATTTTCAATTCCCCATCGAAAATTTTAATCTCGACAAGTGGGCTGGAAAACAAAGTTCCTTACGATAGCGGGTCGCGCCATATTAATTAACTCTATCCTTAATAGCCTACCCAATTATCTTATGCAATTCATTCAATTACCTAAATTAGTTGTTAAATAGTTAGAATGTAACCAACTCAACTTCCTTTGGGGAAACACTCCTATAAGAAGAAAAAAATGCACCTCCTAAAATGGAGTAAAGTCACCACCCCTAAAACTCAGGGTGATCTGGGAATCCAGTCGATCCAACCTAAAAATAACTCTCTTATCGCTAGTCTAGCCTGGCGTCTTCTACAAAATGCATCAGCCCTTTGGGCACACGCTTTCCTGTCCAAATATTTGCACTCTCGAGCAAACCTCCATTAGCGTAAATCCTTTATTTGGAAAAGTCTAACTACTGGTTAGCTCCTTTTGTCACAATGGTCTCAAATGGATAATAGGTGACGATAAGCATATTAACTTTTCGACGGACTTCTGGCTCGCAGTAAATATGCTACTACGTAACCTCATTCCAGGCCTCTCGCACTTCAGTCTCTTTCTACAACTGTCAGCACTTATCTCCATTATTACCACTGGAACTTCTCAGCATTACCTTTTATACTGATCAGCATTAGAGAACGTATTTGTCACGATCCAAATTCCAAACAAGATCGTGATGGCGCCCAAAGTCGTTGTTAGGCAAGCCAACACTAACCAAATGGTAATCTTGTCTTACGTAGTTAGTACGTGATAACTTCCATTTTAGGTTTAAGAAATTTATAGTTTTAAAACTTAAGCATATTTAAGTGAAAAAAATAAATGCAAATCTCAATAATGAAGACAAGCCAAAATATCATAATTCTATTAATGGGTGTGCCGAGACCTGGTGTCACATGTGTGTGGAAAATTTAGTAGAAAATACAAAATCATACAATCCTACTGTCTGGAAAAGAAATAGACATGAACATAAATACAAAAGAGAGACTCCCGCTGTCACACCTCCCTTTTTACTACCCCACTTTAGGAATAAGCATATAAATACGCTCGTAGGGTATACCCCGACGCTCAGATATTCGAAACGGATAAAATAACGTAGAGGAAGGAGTTTTTCCAATTAAAGGACAATCGGTTCGGGATTTTATTAAGATTAATCAGAGTCGCCACTTGGGAAAATAATGGTGTCCCAAGTCACCAGTTAATCCCGAATCCGATGAATTTGACTCTTAAAAATGTCTGCGAAGCAAAGATCCGGATAAGGAACTCTGTTAACCCGGGAGAAGGTGTTAGACATTCCCGGGTTCCGTGATTTTAGCACGGTCGCTCAATTGTCGTTCTCGACTCTTGTTTGACTTAATCACAGATTTTAGCAACATACAATGCTTTTTACATTAAGTATTATTTTTATGGAATTTGCGGCATTGCGAAAACACGCCTCGAGTCATACCGCAACCAGTACGCCTATGACTTTCGGTGTATTTCAACTTTGCCGAGATTTGGATTTGAGTCGCACCAAGTGCACACTCATTCAATGGAAGGTATATTAAAATCGTGCCCTAAAGTAACGTGTGTCAGCTTTTAATTGTTTTGGGTAAGACTATGGAGTTAACTAGTAGTCTTCCCGAGTCTAATTGTGTTATATCATTACTAACGGGGCCCCGTTGTTTGATATCGGGCGAGGCTCGTCCCAATCCATTTTTTAAAGTCCCAATCTTAATATATACTACGTTTTCTATATGGTTTTTCCTTAATCGTATTATTACTTTCAGAAATTGGGCCCAAGCCATTATCATTTCCAAAATTGGGCCTGGGCCTTCTATAACTAATACTAAATCAGGTCGCTGGATCTGTCCGGGTCATGGTGACCCAAACTGTCTTCAGGCCTTCGCTGTGTAACAGGCCCAGACCAGATGAACATAATAAGAGCAAGAATAGAAACATAAAATTCACAGTACACATGATTAGGGGATAAAATCAAATACTTTTATAAATCAGAAAGAGAGAAATCGATACACAAGGTACTAATTCTAATCAAATATCTATATACATGAGAGCTTATTAAACTGACTAACTCTGATTTAGACCTCTACTAATGGATTTACACGGTCATTTTACTGTTTACCAGTTGAGAGATTATGAAGTTAACTATATGTAAAATTATGAAGACTCTTTGAAGTTAAGATGAATAATTTACAACTATACATCCAACCTACTGATTTTAATACAAATTGAACCTATTGATAATCTCCAAGCCAGTCTCGTCCTAATTGTTACTTCACTTATTCACTTTCAACTTTAAACTCGCTCAACTCTGAACAATTGACCTCTAATCATGCTAATTATATAGAACAAGATTCATAGTTCCGATTACTTGACTATAATAACTGGAGTATCCATATTTAAGTGATTCAATGCTTAGACACAACTACTCCACTGATTCTACTAGGACTTAGCTCCTTACAGTATTGTTAACTCAGTTATGTACAAACTTGAACTAACGTTTTTCTTCTTTAGGACTTACTTGTACTAAAATGCTGGTTCACATCATATGAACAACTACGTGATTATGGCTTATGAGACTACTGTGAAGAGTAGTTAACGACTTAAATCATGATTTTCTGACTTATATTTTAAGGTTTTACCTATTTAACTAAGTGATATACCACTATGACTATACTACTACTAATATATTAGCTATTACATGATTTTGTTTGGTTTTCTGTTTTCCAGCTACTACATACTACTACAATGGATAAGTTACAAATTTAAACTAATGATATTAAACTACAACTACATGACAGCACATAATTGTAATCTAGATCTCTCATTTTATTTCATCAATATCATCAATACAGCTTCGATTGGACAGTAATGTACCTGAATCAAATGGAGAAAGCCAATGAGTTCTAAGGGGGAAATAGAAGCAGGCACAACAACAGATCCAACGAGGCACAAGTAACAGTGTAGAATTGAATCTTAACAGAGCAGAAAACCAAAGCAATCCACAAATAAGAAACCCAGAAACCAACGAGCAGAAAACCTCAGCAAAGCAAGTAGAAATCTAGGTAAAAACTCGAGCAAAGAACCCAAAATCAGAAGAATATTTCCCAGATTCTCACTCGAAATTGCAGAAAAAACCTACTGCTATGTTGATACTCTATTTCTCTGAACTTTTCTTCAAAAGCCTGCCCCTAATAGACTCTTTTTGGGAGTATATATAGGCATGGGAATGGGCTGAAAACTTGGGGAGAAAGTATGGGATTAATCCCATTTCTCCCCCTCTAAAATTTATAAAATCTACACTAAGGCCCTAAATCAGTTAACAGAAATCCTTCCAGCATGTGTTGGAAGGTTCTAAAGATTCCTTTTATGGGGTTTTTACCAATGTAACCTTAGGGGTTTGAGATTTTTACTGATTTCTCTTTTTAGGGAGACCATTATACCCTTAAATCTCTACAAATTTGCAGAAATCAGAGGTACAAATGACTCCCTTACCCTCTTAGGTTCTAAACTATTTACCAAAATACTATTTCAAGTTCCCTATATGCCCTCAAGGTCATTGCTGATTTACCCGACTGCTTAGGTTAAATTTCAGCTCCTTTGGAACTTATTTAACTAATAACCAGCCCTTGCATTGGTATTTAAGGGCTGGCCTGATCTACTATTAAGAACTATTTCAATTTTAGCCTCTTTTACTTAGTTCCAGTTAATTAAGATCAATCCACTTCAATTTTAAACTAATTGCAGGACTAGCCTACTTTATTATTAGAAATTAACTCTTTAAAAACTAGCCAGTCTCAAATTGAGACTTGGCTTGGGTAATTAAACCCAATTGCTGAACAGCTGGGCCCAAAACCTTTGCAGGTTTGGCCACTTTAATGTTCATGGCTCAAAAGAGAGCCTGGGCAAGTCTGCATTTGCAGACTTAGCCACTTTACACAACCAGCCCCCTTTTAAGGTGGGCTGTGTGTTAGGGCCTTATAGAGTTGGTCAACCTTTTGCAAGTTTGACCACTCTTAGGCCAATTATTGCTTAATAACCTATTTAACTGAACACAGGCTAGGCTAAGGTCTTTGCAGACCTAGCCACCTGTGATTCAGGGCTCAAATTGAGCCTTGGTAAGTCTGAACTTGCAGACTTGCACCATTTGTTACACAACTAGCCCTTTTAAGGTGGGCCAGTGTGCTGGACCTTATGGAGTTGGTCAATTTGCAAAATTGTCCACTCTTTGGTTACTAATTTATCTTATAACCTATTGTTATTTGATTTTCAGTTTTAACCTATTTCAAAACTAGCCACTTTAGGAAACCTAGCACTAAGAGCTATAACCAATTCACCTAAGCATGAAGGTATTAACAACATTCACTAACACAGAACCATTGCAAACATAGCCTATTTCAACAAATAATTGCATACATGGCCAAATGAAATCAAATTTGTCCACTAGCTAATCAAAATTCAGGGGAAAGGTTGAGTATTGTTTGAATCTCAATCAATTAGATTTTACAAACTTAATCCTCTATGGCAGAGTATCAATTAACATTAAGCAGGCTTAGTTACAATAATTTTTATGTTGAAGAAATCATTGAAAATCCCAAAACACACTTAAAGATCATTGATATGAACACATAAGTACTAAGTCCCACAAAGCAGTAAAGGGAAATGAGACATGGTCTATCCCGACAAAAGAACAAACAAACTTAACAGAGTAGACAAAAATAATAATAATCAAAACGACTAAACTTAACTTTCCAAAAGATCAATCCTAATCTAAAACATGGGGGTAAACAGATAGGAAGGTGAAGAACAAAAATGAAGAAAAATCCCTAGATCTAAAGTGATAGAAAAGAGAAGTAGAATCAATAAATCAGGTTTCCAAAGATCAGACCCCAATCTTAAGCATGCCATTTAGCAGATGAAAGAACATAAGGGATATCATAAACTAACATAAGAAAACCCTAATATGAATAGGAGATGAAGGAGAGTGAGAATCAAAACGGCTAAACTAGGACTAAAACAAAATCATGCAATTAACCATAGACAAGAAAAACAACTGAGGTGTTTAAAACCAATAAATAGGAGACCTTAACTACAAACAAAGAATTAAGAAGAACATGGAAATCTTTGAAACAGAGAAGCAAATCAAGATTAAACGAAAGACAGCCCTAATTCATGCGACAAACTAAACAGGACATAACAAAACAAAAGAAAGCATGAAGTAAGCAAAAATAACAGGAAAAGCAAGCTAAACACAGAGAGGGAGGGGAGCACTTAGCTTGCAGGGCCTGTCCCCTGATCTTCCTATTCTCCTCTCCTTTTACTCTCTTTCTTCTCAATGTTTCAGACTCTTCTTTATTCCTTTTTTTTCGTGATCTTTCTTTTTTTTCTCATTTTTTCTTTCTGTTTTTGGTTTAGACTTCAAGGTGAAGTCTTTAGGGCCTTTTAGTCGCAGAGGGGTGTTTGGGAGGGTAAAAGACAAGGCCTTGAAGAGGTTTGAATTTGGGGGTCACCAGAGTTAGGTTTCCGGTGACCTTCTTTTGGATATTCGACGAGTTCCAGGGATCTTCGAAGGATGTGGGTGGTACGGTTGGATAGATCAAGACGAGAGGGATCGAATGGCGTTGGTTTGGGACGGTTCTCATTGTTTGGTGGTCACCGGCGGAGTTCCGGTGACCGGAGTTTCAAAGGAAAGGGCCTGTTTTTCTGGGGCTTTGATGTAGAAAGAAGAGAAGAAGGAGGAGAAGAAGAGAGAAGGGAGTGGGAAGGCCGGCGACCACCGTGAAGAGTGGTGGCCGCCATGGCCGGTTAAAGTCTTAAGATGATGAAGGAGACGAAGAGGGAGAGAAATGAGGCGGCTAGGTTAGGGTTTACGAAGAAATGGCCAAAAGATTCAGACACAAGCTTTAAATAGCCGTGGGGATTGAGGTAATCTTGGCCGTCCGTTTGATGGAGATCAACGGCCGTGGTTGGCATTACTAAAACGACGCCGTTTTGATTCTTATGAGGCCACAATGTCCCTTCCGTTAGATCACCTCACACGAACGGTTGAGATCAAACCTATTTATTTTAATTATCTAATTAAATCCTCTATTTATCTTAACCGTTGGATTTATCAGGATCAATGGCCAAGATCAATGTCCCTCAATGAACTGGACCAGGCTTCTGGGCTAGGGACTGGGCCAAACGGTTTGGGCTACATTTGGCCCAAATTTATTATACAGCACATATTTTCTTTGTATTTTCTGATTTTATTTATTTTTTATGCATTTTCCTTTATATTTTTTTTTCTTTTATGGAGAATTATAAAACCTAATTTCCTACTTACTCTAATTATTTAGTATTTTTTGTCAATATTCTACTATTTTTTCCTAATTTCCGCTACTATTTTTGGTGATTTTCTTCTTAAAACTTAACTAATTAAGACAAAGTAATTACCTAGACTAATTTTTTTTTATTTTTTCTAATTTCTATTTATTCAAACACATAAAGTATAGCTAATTTCAAACAAAACAAGTAATTGCACTCAAAAACATATTTATTTTGATTTTGGAATTATTTGCCTGGTGCAAAAATCACGTGCTCACATCTGCCTCTCTTTGCTCGGGAACACGAAGAGTTTCAGTGCAAAGACAAGTGAGCAAAAATGATAGATTTTTGCACATTGGCACATTCCGTGAAAGCATTTTTGAAAACCTTTTGACCGCACCCTGCTTTAGAGGTTGCCTACATATCCCTGGGCTAAACAGGAATCAGGTCAGTGTAGTTCGGGAAGGTCTGGCAGTTTTTAAAAACTACCAGACTCACTGTTGCATTGACACTGTTGAGACCTGCTGACTTACTCCTTATTACACCGGAGGAAAAATGTAAAATGAAGAAGCTATCTAAGCTATGATCCTACAATTACAATTGTTCCTAATCTAGCTTTTGCTCTTCTTTCTTTTTTTCTTGATTTTATGTGATGCCGACTCTCTTTTTTTGTTGATTTTCTTTGATGCCGACTCTCTTTTTGTTGATTTTCTTTTCTTGCTTTCCCCTTTTTTTTTATTTTCAATGGTACTTCTTGTCCTCGAGCTGAAACCTGCTCAAAACAAAACAACAAACTTTTTTTTTTCTCTGCCCAATGTGGGCTTTTAGCTATATAAACCATAACTTGCAGTGAAATGTATTCCCGTGTTTGGAGGTGGGCGCCACCGTAAATTAAACGTGCAATGCGATGCATAAAAGTATTCCCGTATTTGGAGTGGGCGCCTAACTTAAATTAAACGTGCAATGCGATGCGGAAAAGTATTCCCGTATTTGGAGGCGGGCGCCTAACGTAAATTAAACGTGCAACGCGATGCGGAAAAAGTATTCCCGTGTTTGAAGGTGGGCGCCCAACGTAAATAAAACGTGCAATGCGATGCGAAAAATATTCCCGTGTTTGGAGGTGGGCGCCTACCGTAAATTAAACGTGCAACGCGATACATAAAAGTATTCCCGTGTTCGAGGGGGCGCCTAACGTAAATTAAACGTGCAACGCGACGCAGAAAAATATTCTCGTGTTTGAAGGTGGGCGCCTAACATAAATTAAACGTGCAATGCGATGCGGAAAAGTATTCCCGTGTTTGAAGCGTGGGCGCCTAACGAAATTAAACGTGCAACGCGATGCGAAAAGTATTCCCGTGTTTGCAGGTGGGCGCCTAACGAATTTAAACGTGCAACGCGATGCGTAAAAGTATTCCCGTATTTGGAGGTGGGCGCCTAACGTGAAATTAAACGTGCAATGCGATGCGAAAAATATTCCCGTATTTGAAGGTGGGCGCCTAACGGAAATTAAACGTGCAATGCGATGCAGAAAAATATTCCCGTATTTGAAGGTGGGCGCCCAATCGAAATTAAACGTGCAATGTGATGCAGAAAAGTATTCCCGTGTTTGAAGGTGGGCGCCTAACAGAAATTAAACGTGCGATGCGATGTAGAAATGTATTCCCGTATTTGGAGGTGGGCGCCTAACAGGATTTTAGCTACATACACCATAACTTGCAGCAATGTATTCCCGTGTTTGAAGGTGGGCGCCTAACATAAATTAAACGTGCAATGCGATGCGGAAAAATATTCCCGTATTCGAAGGTGGATACCTAACAGAAATTGAACGTGCAATGCGATGCAGAAAAATATTCCCGTATTCGAAGGTGGGCACCTAACAGAAATTAAACGTGCAATGCGATGCATAAAAATATTCCCGTATTCGAAGGAGGGCACCTAACAGAAATTAAGCGTGCAATGCGATGCAGAAAAATATTCCCGTATTCGAAGGTGGGCACCTAACAGAATTTAAACGTGCAATGCGATGCGGAAAAGTATTCCCGTGTTTGAAGGTGGGCGCCTAACAGAAATTAAACGTGCAATGCGATGCAGAAAAATATTCCCGTGTTTGAAGGTGGGCGCCTAACAGAAATTGAACGTGCAATGCGATGCAGAAAAATATTCCCGTATTTGAAGGTGGGCGCCTAATAGAAATTAAACGTGCAATGCGATGCAGAAAAATATTCCCGTGTTTGAAGGTGGGCGCCTAACGGAAATTAAACGTGCAATGCTATGCAGAAAAGTATTCCCGTATTCGAAGGTGGGCGCCTAACAGAAATTAAACGTGCAATGCGATGCAGAAAAGTATTCCCGCAGCCTGAGGACTGGGGAGTGGATTTTAAAAGATGCTACCTTCCTCTTTTTGGTAACAGAAATTAAACGTGCAATGCGATGCAGAAAAATATTCCCGTATTTGAAGGTGGGCGCCTAAGAGAAATTAAACGTGCAATGCGATGCAGAAAAGTATTCCCGCAGCCTGAGGACTGGGGAGTGGATTTTTTAAAAGATGTTACCTTCCTCTTTTTGGTATTTTCTTTTACCAATTATCTCTTGCCTGTGAATTTCTCCACTTATTGGCGAACTTTCTCTTTTTGTGTTTTCTACTTTCCACATGGGTCACATTCACTTTAAAGTGATTAGTGACAATTTGTTCCTGCATGAAACAAAATTTATTAGATATAAACTGCTGGCAACTGGCATCTGCCGTCCCTGCTTCTTATTGCTTTCTTCTTTTTTGCTTTTCTCATGCTGTGTAACTTTCAACCGCTTATCCCTTGCAGACTCTTTTTGTATTTTCTCACTTTTTCCATTTTTGTTTTGTTTTCTTTTCCTTTGGCCATGTTTGCCAAGCTTCTTTATTTCCTTCCCAACTCTTCCTTCTTTCTGACTCAGTGTTGTTTCAGCTTTCGTTATCAGGAGCTGGTAGTTAGCTCTCAAAAAGGTAAACAATGAAATGCAGAAAAAAATGAAAGAGGGTAAGGGTGTTTTTGGAGAGATGATAGAACTTATCTGGGTATTTGTCGGCTGATTCCGCTGACCATGCCATGTATTTAAACTCCGACCCAGTTCGTTCCAATCATTATTCTGACTCCGAATTGTTTTCAACCCAAACCGATACTATTTTTTGTTGCCTTTTCTCTTTTCTGGTAGTCCTCACGATCGCCCTATGGTGTCTCGAAAGGTTTTCACCAATAGAACTCTCTTATTTATTCTCTCAACCTCACAATCGCCTCAAAGTGCCGGTTAAGGTTTTCACTGATGAGACTCTCTCATTTTATTTCTCTCAAACTCACAATCGCCTCACAGTGCCGGTTAAGGTTTTCACCGATGAGACTGTCTCATTTTTTTCATTTTTCATTTTTCCTTTTTGTATTTTGTTTTCTGTACCACGGGTATTATCCGATGTTTCGCTCCTCCTTCATTGCATTCGTTATCATTTCGGAATTGATCGGAAGGTCTTTCTTTGGACTGTAACGTGGCTTTCGGATGGGTTGAGAAAGAAAGGTATAAAGGCTCAAAATTTCACGAGGGTTCAAAAATATTTACAACTCTCGGAATTATTAAACATAACTTCTGCCCCAGTTTCAATATGTGGGGAATTTTTGGATTTTTTCTTTATTGTGACTGAACCTCGGAGAGGCTGCCTACGTACCCTTTCGGGATCAAGTCAGACGTAGTTCATCCAACTTCATTAGTTAGATGGATTTCTTTTTGACTTTTTCCCGATTTCTTTGTCTTTTTCTCTTTTTCTTTTTTTTCATTTTTTTCATTATTTCCATCATTTTCCATCATCATTTTTTCATCATTTTTCATTTTGTCAATTTCGATCTTGTTGTGCTATAAGCGATTCCGAGAGAGGGATATGAAAGAATATATTCATTAAGGCTCAAGGGGGTTGTCAATGGATAAAGTGTTTGGATAAAGAATAAAAATGCCTTCGTCATTTCAATCCCAAAATCACAACAAAATACAAAACACATAATTGAAAAGGAATCATACATAATTTCTTTTGACCGCATCTGAATTGATAGCAGTCTCTACGTACTTTCCTTCAACATCGGTTAAATATAATGCCCCATTGGACAACACCTGCGATACCACAAATGGTCCCTGCCAATTTGGTGCAAACTTGCCTTTTGCCTCGGCCCAATGCGGTAGGATACGCCTCAATACGAGTTGTCCGACTTCAAACTTTCGAGGTCGTACCTTCTTATTGTATGCTCTGGCCATTCTTCGTTGATACAACTGCCCATGACAAACTGCGGCCAACCTCTTCTCATCAATCAAAGTCAATTGTTCCTACCGGGCTTTTACCCATTCATCATCATCTATTCCAGCTTCAGCTATGATCCGCAATGATGGTATTTCTACTTTCGCGGGTATAACAGCCTCCGTTCCATACACCAGTGAGTAAGGTGTGGTTCCGATAGAAGTACGCACTGTCGTGCGGTAACCCATAAGAGCAAAGGGTAACTTTTCATGCCATTGCCTGGATCCCTCCACCATTTTCCGGAGAATCTTCTTGATATTCTTATTCACCGCTTCTACTGCCCCATTCGCCTTTGGCCTGTAAGGTGTGGAATTACGGTGCATGATCTTGAATCTCTCGCAAACTTCCGCCATGAGATGACTGTTTAGATTGGCTCCATTATCTGTAATGATCACCTTAGGAATTCCAAATCGGCATATAATATTCTCATGCACAAAGTCCACCACCGCTTTCTTCGTTACTGCCTTGAACGTCTTTGCCTCAACCCATTTGGTGAAATAATCAATTGCAACCAAAATGAACATGTGCCCATTAGAAGCGGCTGGATCTATCGGGCCGATAACATCCATGCCCCAAGCGACAAAGGGCCAAGGTGCAGACATTGTATGCAACTCATAAGGCGGGGAGTGGATCAAATCTCCATGTACCTGGCATTGGTGGCATTTCTTTACATACATGATACAATCACGCTCCATAGTGAGCCAGTGATACCCAACTCTCAAAATCTTCTTTGCTAAGACATATCCGCTCATGTGGGGTCCACAGGCTCCAGCATGTACTTCAATCATGATTTCATCGGCTTGTTGTGCATCCACACATCTCAACAACCCCAGATCTGGTGTTCTTTTGTATATAACTCCTCCACTGAGGAAAAATCCGTTAGCTAAACGCCTGATGGTTCTCTTCTGGTCTCCAGTGGCCTACTCCGGGTACTTTCCAGCTTTCAGGTATTCCCTGATGTCATGATACCATGGTTCTCCATCCAATTCTTCTTCCACAACAAAACAGTAAGCATTTTTATCACGGACTTAGATCTGGAGTGGATCTATATAGGTCTTATCCGGATGATGCAGCATAGAGGACAGTGTGGCCAAAGCATCTGCGATCTCATTGTGCATTTTTGGGATGTGCTTGAACTCTATGAACTGGAATCTTTGGGACAACTCGTGCAAACAATACCGGTAAGGTATCAATTTCAAATCTCGTGTCTCCCATTCTCCCTGGATTTGGTGTACCAAGAGATCCGAGTCACCCTTGACTAAAATCTCTTGAATACCCATGTCAATTGCCATCCTTAATCCTAAAATGCACACCTCATATTCGGCCATGTTGTTGGTACAGAAAAATCGAAGTTGAGCTGTGACGGGATAGTGTTGACCCGTACCTGAAATGAGTACCGCTCCAATACCAACGCCCTTGCTGTTGACGGCTCCGTCGAAGTACATTTTCTATCCTGGCTTCTCATCTTGTTCCATTTCCTCGACATTCATTGCCTCCTCATCCGGAAAGTACGTCTTCAATGGCTCATACTCATCATCCACCGGATTCTCCGCTAAGTGGTCTGCAATAGCTTATGCCTTCATCGCCGTACGAGTCACATAGATAATGTCAAATTCTGTGAGCAGAATCTGCCATTTAGCAAGTCTCCCTATTATGAGCACGTGATTTTTGCCTTACCTGAGAAATACTCCCAGAAAATTCGAAATAAAATAATTTCATGTTGGGCATGATTTTTGTGATTTTGTGTTATTTTTATCTTAAATCTGCATTTTGTGTGCGTGTTTATTTGTTTAAATTAATAAAACACAAAAAAAATATATATATATTACGTGTTGCATTTTTTAGTGTTTAATATTATACGGTTTACATTTAAGTGATATGTAATTATGTGGGCTAATTGTACTAAAAAATAGTTGTGTTATAGGTTAGTATATATATATATACATATATATATATATATATATATATATATATATATATATATATATATATATATATATATATATATATATATATATATATACTTAGGATTTTTTTTAGGTAATTTAACTTAGAATTTTTAGGTTTGAATTAGGAATTAAAAGAAAAAAAAGAGAGGACAAATACATAACAAAATCTGTCCAAGTCCAAGCAAAATCAGCCCAAACATTAGCCCAAATCCTACCCCTTACCCAGCCCAAATCAACTCCAAATCCTACCCCATACCCGAACCGCCCATCACCCTCATTGTTTGATCCGAGCCGTTGGATTGTTATTATCCAACGGCCAGGATTAAAAATACAATTTTAATATACCCAAATTAACCCAAACCCCCCCAAACCCTAAAATACACCCATTCTTCATACCTCTTCAAGACCGGCCGCCTCCCGCCCTCACTACCACCGCACGCCGCCGGCCGGAAATCGCCTCCGCCGGCGGCCGTCGTCCAAATCCCTCCATTTTCACACCAAGTCTTCATCTCAACCCCCCAATTACGAACCCAGCCTTCGTTAACCTCGAATCACCACCAAACGTCTCGAATCTTCATTCAAAGATTCGAGTCAAAACCCAAACTACGCCAAACTTCACCAAATTCACACCACAACCTCCTCATACCTCCCCCACACTCCCCTTAACATTGGTTTGGTTCGAATCTAACCAGAAATGCAAAAGCCCCAAATCCGAGCCCAAGAACCCTAGAATTGAGAAACTAGGGATTTCATTCGGATTGAACGAAATTGAAGTTAATAAACTTTAATTGGAATGTTTTCGTTTGAAAACATTCCAATTAAAGTCTATTTGACTTCAAATGCAACCGCGACTCTTTTCGAACCCAAGTCGGCCGAACACTTTCGTCTTCAAAGGTATTTGTTTTCTTCTCCGTTTTGTTAATTATGCTCGGCCCTATAGTAGTTCTCAATTGTTGTCAATATCGTTGAGATTCGGATGCCATTTTCATTTCTCTCCTCATCTCTTTGGGACCTTTTATTTGGTCGATCTGTTAGTTGTTGTTCTTTGTTGATAACGTGTAGTTGTTAGTCGAATTCAATTCGTTGTTAATATCGTCAAGTTATTAGATGTTGGATTTATGAAATGCTGTCCGAAAATTTGTTGGTCACTGTTTCGTCGGATTTTGGTTGTCGATTACACATATCGTAATCGGTTAATCGAATGTTGTCAAATACGTGTTCGCGTCAAGTAGCGTCGTCGAATATTTGTTTGTCATTATTGCCGAGATTTTCAGAATCACCGTTGGGCTAATTGATTTGTTATCAGTGTTATGTATCGCGATCGTTTAATTGCATAAGTTGATTAGTCTGAAATACCATACAGTGATTAGCACATTTTGATTTGAGTAGGGATGTTTAATTGACCCGAAGCATCACCAAATGAGGCTCTTGAATGGTTGTGACTTTAAGTTAAGATTTTGCTGCTAGCATTAGTATAAAGGGGATTAATCAGACATAATACCCTACATAGCCCAGTGGAACCTGCTGTTACAGCAGGACACTCCACCAGGCCTTTGTACTTCACATTTAATTAACTAAAGCCCATGCTTAAGCACAACTTAGTGGCTGAGGGAATAAGACTGACAGAGCATGGTTTGGCAGAGAGGAGTGTGGGCAAGGGTTAATTAATTGGGCAGACCTTCAGGAGGGGTTGGGGTTTTTGGCTATAAATAGAGTATTAAGTTGAAACAGTAAAGGGGGGACACTGAGGAATACCTGGAGAGAACACAGTCATACTGGAGAGTAACTAGAGAGAAAAGACAGTCATAGCTAGGAGAAAAATAGAGAACAGGGAGATACAAAGATACAGATAGAAAAGCTACTGTTTCATTGGTTTTTGGGTTACTGTTTCGTGTGTTTTGATTCAGTGGCTGAGCTGTTAGTCCTTTGTTGTTGTTGTTCTTGTGTTGGTGTGTTGAGATTGATTGTGTGCTATTGGCTGAGTTGGGAAGTGTCGAGCCACTGGCAGTGCTGTTATTTTGTCACTGGCAGCACTGTTTTGGGATTGTTGGTCGTTTGTGTTGCTGGTTGGTCATTAGTGTTGCTGCCTGGTTGATTTTTGTTGCTGTTGATCCGGTTGTTGTTGCTGTTTGTATCTATTGTTGCTGCTGTTGTGTTCATTTGGTGCTGCTGGTCCAGTGTTGTGATTAAGGGCCAGGATCTTGGTTGATTGTTGCTGCTGTTAGTCATTGTTGTTGTTGTTGTGTCTTTGTTGCTGCTGGTATACATCTCAGTTGTGTATGCTACTACTGTTTGAGTTTGCTACTAGTGCATTATTGTTGTTGCTATTTGGTTGGTTATTGTGTGGCTGGTTTGAGTTGCTGTTGTGTTCACTGTGTTGCCACTGGTTGCTCCTGTTACTGTTGCTGCGTTGCCATTGCTCACCTATCTTCGTTCTTCCGCATTCCAGGTACACATCCCTGTTGTTGTAATTCCTTGGTTCGAAAAGAATGAAGCTTGAAGCTTATGTTTGAAGTCTGTTGAAACATGTAGTCGTCTAAAGTGCTTATGTTTAATTACGTTCCGTTATTCTCTAATTAAGTTTGTATTGCTAGTCTTGGTTATGGAAAAATGTAGCTAGACCAAAGATACATTGTCATTAGATAAGCACGTAAACCTGAATTAGTCTGTTGTATCTCTATTCAATCTTCTCTGCTCGTGTGTGTAATCTCCAAATCTGTTAACGTTAGACCTTATGTTAAAAGCAAGATTAGCTAGGGAGTTATTACTCAACTGAATGACGTAATTAGATTAAAGGAGTCGGGGGTGCATTTCATGTGACCCGACCCCAATTTCGGGCAAGAGCAAATAAAGCGTGTCGGGAACCACAGGCGCATTTCATGTGGTGTGGTTCGTAGCAAGTTTTAAATAATTTGGAATCAACTCCTAAGTAAAATACAGTGGGATGTAGTTCGCTTTAGATTTGAATCAAAGGTGCGCCTCGCCCAATAGTTACACTAATCGCACGGCCTTCATAAATGTACATATAAAATACTTAGATTTTGAGATGCGTCACTTCTTAACGAATATCACGCCCTTCTCAACAGTGTAAATAAGTAGTCGATCCGGGCGCATATTTTAGTTCTATCTTCTTAAATACGGGTGTGCATTTCATGCGACCCGAATCCAAACCCCGAAATGTTGAATAAGAATATGTCGAGGATCCGGGTGCATTTCATGTGACGTGATTCGAAAACATATTTTTAAGCAATTTTCTCTTTCGTAAATCATAACCAATAATAAAAGCGGTAAAGGGATATTAACTTGCACTAAGTACCTAATTATAAAAAGCCGATAGATAAGCCAAACACGACAGTTGAGCGACCGTGCTAGAACCACGGAATTCGGGAATGCCTAATACCTTCTCCCGGGTTAATAGAATTCCTTATCCGGATTTCTGGGTTCGCGGACTGTTAAATAGAGTCATTCTTTTCCTCGATTCGGGATTTAACCGGTGACTTGGGACACCATAAATCTCCCAAGTGGCGACTCTGAAACAATTAAAATAAATCCCATCTCGATTGTCCTTTAATTGGAAAAACTCTTGGCATCCTTGCGGGTGGGTAAAAAAGAGGTGTGACAGCTGTGGCGACTCTGCTGGGGATATCTTTAGAACTCGAGCTTGGAATAATTGTCGTATTTGGCTTATTTATTATCTGATTTTATTGCATGTTTGTATTAATGTGCTAAATATTGTTTTTACTGCTTTGATATTTTGTGAACTGTACATATAAATTGTGCCGGAACCAATCTCCTCTCCGAGTCTTCTAAATCATGAAGAAGGGTGCACTTCGTGTGACTTCTTTTCTGTATAGTGTCTAATTCCCACCTTAGAACGAGGTTTGGATAAGTTGCAAAACCGGTGAAGCTTCTGTATTCCCGGGTTGCTGCCTCCTCCTCGGCTCGAGTTGTCCACTCGGGTAAGCCAGGTCTAGAACAATAAACTCAGGTTTTTAAACCTAGAATAACAAAGCTTCATGTCGGATCCCTAGTAGGAACGTTTATTTGCATCATGTTGCATTTGACTTAGGGGACTCAACACAGGGTTGGGTCCGTCTAGGACAGGTGACCTGAAATGAAAAGACCATCCTGCTGCATCCTGTCTGTTTTACGCATATATTTGCTTCAGATTTGCAGGCTAACCATTTTTTTTATATATTGAGAAAAATGAAAAAAAAAATAGTTGTTTTTTTTAATTAAAAAGAAAAAAAATGTTTGTTATAAAAAAAATGCGTGATTAAAATAAAATAAAAAATAGTTTCAACATAGTTTGTTTTTTTACTTAAAAAGAAAAAAAAACGTTTGTTGTAAAATAAAAAATATGTGATTTCAAAATAGTTTGTTTTTTTTACTTAAAAAAAAAAGAGAATTTTAAATTTTTAAAACTTAAAAAAAAAAAAAAAAAATGTGTGAAAAAATAATAAATAGTTTGTTTCCTTTACAGATGTAGTTTGTTTGACCGAACTACGCAGGTTTGATTCTCGCCATTAGGTGAGATACGTAGGCAACCCTCATCGGGTTCAACCACCCCTTTAAAAAATCAAAAAAAAAATGTGTGTTTAATTTTGTCAATAAAATCAAAGTGATGCCGTTTTTGCAAATAGCCGAATGTTCCGAAAGGACGCCGGAAGGCTGTTTTTGCAAAAATAGTCACTTTGAATCTTTATAAATAATTTTTGGGCACAACCTTGAAATATTCCCTCGCGAAAATGTTGAAAGGTCGTGGCCGCAAAAATCAAGTTGGGGTTACCACCCTTTTTCAAAAATTTTGAATTTTAGTTTTCAATAAATCGAAGTGATGCTGTTTTATAAAATAGCCGAATGTTCCGAAAGGACGCCGGAAGGCTGTGTTTTGCAAAAATAGCCACTTTGAATCATTTTTAATAATTTGCGGGCACAGCCTTGAAATATTCCTTGTGGAAATGTTGCAAGGCCATAGCCGCAAAATCAAGTCCGGGTTCATACCCCTTTTGCAAAAATAACCAAAAAATGTCAAATTTTTGATTTTGTTATAAATAAGTCGGGTGATGCTATTCTTGCTTAAAATAAGCCGAATGTCCCTCAAAAAGACACCGGAAGGCTTTTTACAAGAATAGCCACTTTGAGTCATTTGTAAATAATTTTGGACACAGCCTGAAAATATTCCCTCGCGGAAATGTCGAAAGGCTGTATCCGCAAAAAATCAAGTTTTGAGTCATCAAAATCAAGTTTTGAGTCATCACTCAACTTTACAAAAATAATCACTTTATCCAATAAGCCATTACATGGCCGGTCCTTGCATAAATAGCCACTTTTGGCATTTGAACTTCTTCGGTCTTGTATTGGCCTGTGTCGGTGCTGAATGATGCCCCATAGGCCCCAGGACTAAATTTTGAATTTATATCTTCTTTATAAAATTTTGCAAAAAAGAGCCACTTTGTCTGAATAAGCCATCATGTGGCCAATTTATGAAAATATTCTTGTGTTGGTTTATGGTGATGCCGGACGATGCCCCATGAGCCACGGAATGAAAAAAAATTTTTAAGTTTATCTTTCTTAAATAAATTTTGCAAAAATAGTCATTTTTGGCAAATAAGCCATTATGTGGCCAATTTTGTAGAAAGTCATAATTGACACCAAAAATATTCTTATTCTTGTAGAAATCTCCTACACAAGTTTGTAGTTGGAGTCGGCTTCTATAATTTTCCTTCAAAAAAAAAAAAAAAAAAAAAATCAAAAAAATCAAATAAACATCTCTTTATTTCTTGCATTAATTTGCAAGAACTACGCTCGGTCCGATTCATGCGGGGTCATGATACGTAGGCAATCCACATAGGATTCGAAAAAAAAAAAAAAAAAAAAAAAAAAAAAAAAAAAAAGGAATGATCAATAAGCGGGATACCTTAATGCTGACATGCTGGCTTTGTTTTGTTGTGTCCATTTCCAGAAAGGTGGTTGGTTGTGGTTATGAAATAACTCTTCCCCGTAAGACGAAGTCAGAGGACAATGGCAGATAATCTCAAGACTGAGTGGGTTGGTACAGGTACCCGACAACAGCTGGTTGAACGGAACAACGGGTTAGTAGAGGAGGTCAAGATATTGAGACAACACGTGGCTGATATGTATCGGGCGTGGATGGATGGAAAAGCACCGCCTCCGCCACCACCTAGCTTCCTGGACTCTGTCCTTACCCGTACCATGAACCCGATGCCAGATGATCTCCCGCACTCTCCATATATACCCGCCTATCACAACTTCTCCAGCCATTCGAGTAACTCAATTACTCGTCCCCCAACTATGTTTTCACAACGCTACTCCCGTCCCCAACACCACTACTCTCCCCGGGACAACCAAAATCGTACTTCACCTTCCAGGTACCCAGCTCCACAAAAGGCTTACCAACCCCCACGAACATACCGGAAACCCCCCGGGTCAGGTTTCAGGCCAAATAAGGCGTTTAGGGAGGAAAGGTTGCTGAAGCGAGAAAAGGCGCTCACCCCTATCGGAGAATCCTATGCAAGTCTGTTTGAAAAGTTAAAACATGTCGGCCTGATTACGCCGCTTCCCGGATACACTCCCGATCCACGTGCAAGAAGCTTCGATCCTACTGCACGATGTGCATACCATTCCAATGTCAGAGGGCACGATATTGAGAGTTGCCGTACCTTAAAAAAGGAAATAGAAAGAATGATTCAAAAAGGGTGGTTGATTGTGGTCAATGATGATGACATGGGGCACACAAATCCTCTGGGGGGTGTATTGACTGGAGCTAAAAATGTTGAAGCAGATGGCAGCCTTGGCAATATTGATGCAGAACTTAGTGGCTAAAATGTTGTGCTTGGTAATTGGGAAGATACTCCATCTTTTGGTCAGCTAGATGGAGCTTTGGTGGTTCGTTTTTGTGGTCATTTTTGTTGTCCGAGTTATTTTCAGGGTTTTCTTGTGGGTCAAACCCTTTTGTCCTAGCAGTTTGCTTTGGTCCTGCCCAGTTTTGTTTCGGGGCTGTACTCTAGTTTGTTTTGCTTGTTTTGTCATTGAACCATTTCGTCATTAGTTTAATGAAGCTTTCGGTCTTTTGTTACTTCCGGTCATTTTATCTGTTTAGTTCTTTTGACCCTTTAGATTTGTCTTGTGCTCAAACGCCGAATCTAGTGACATGACATGCGCACACATAATTGTGGCTTAATTCTAAAAGTTAATCATGAAGCAATTGGAAGATGATCGGGTCATTTAAAGGAAATAAAAACAATTGGAGATTATTTGGATCCCGAGACATGTGAAACCGGGGCAACTAAAAAGGAAACAGTTAAAGGCAAGCTGGCCAAATCGACGTGGGGTCATTCACAATAATGAAAATGAGAGTGTTGTCCAACTGTGCTTTAAAGATATGACGAATGTTAATTGTGTTGTTTACACTTGGCATGTTTTGAAGATTGGAATGACGAAGGCATTTTGTTCTGCTATCTAAACACTTTATCCATCGTCAACCCTTTGAGCCTTATTTTAAATTCTTTCATACCCTTCCTTCGGAATTAGTTGCAAAGACTAGAAACACAAGTTTGAAAGGCAAAAGAAGAAAGGGATAAAGAAAAAGTAAAGAAAAAGAAAACAACAAAAAAGAGATAAAGAAAAGAAAAAGAAAAATGTATGAAAAAAAGAAATTTGAAAAAAAGGAATTTCAAAAAGAGGAATTGGGAACTACGTTTGACCTGATTCCTTAAAGAGGATACGTAGGAGCTTCACAGCTCGGTCATAGGGTAAATAAAGTAATAAAAATCCCCAAGTAAAAAAAAAAAACTGGGGCAAAGAAAAATTGTGTTTATTGTAAATAAATTTAGGTCCGAAGGTTGTAAATGTTGAACCCAAAATTGATTTTGTTTTGAGCCTTCAATACCCTTTCTTTCTAGCCTTATCCAAATCCCACATTACGGTCCAAAGAAAGACCTTCCGATCAGTCTTCAAAAGATGCCGCGTCAGGCGAGGGATAGAGTCCTATCATAATATAACACGTTGATTCTCGGCAGAAAAGACGTTGATTCTCAGCAGAAAGGAAATACGAGAGAGTCTTGGCAGTGACACCCCAATCCCCGGCTAAAAGTGATACAAATGAGAGAGTCTTACCGGTGAAAACCTTCACAGGCACCATAAGACGACGAAAGCTGAGAGAAAATCAAAATGAGAGAGGCTTGAAAGTGAAAACCCTTCGGGCACTACAAGTCGAATAAAGGTGATAATCAGATGGAAATCACGAGACAGAAATCGTGAAAGGCAATTAACGACGAAGGATAGACCATATGTGCATGTCATGACCAGTGGAGTTGGTATTCGCGTTTGATAAGTTTTATAGATATTTCTTGCTAGAGAGTCATTTTCTTTTTCCTTTGTCTTCTATTTTGTTTCTTTTTATCTTTCTCATTTTTATCAAAAATTCCCCATCAAGGTCTGTCTAGTCAGAACAAGTGAGAAATGACTTCAAAACTTGCCACCAACTTTCCAATTATTATGCAAAGCAAGGAAATGCCATTGACGGCAGAGAAGTAGGGTGCGAAGAAGATTATTAAACTGGGGCAGAAAATTTTCTTTTCAGTTTGAAAATTTTCTGGAAGTCAATACCCACTTGGGGAAGAAGGAAAGTCTTAAGGGAAATGGTCTTCGAACTAGTGTCATCCTCGACAACCTTCAAGAAGAGTGAAACACCAATTTTGAGGAAATGAAAATCTACCGGCAGTGTTATCTTGAGCAAGTTCTGAGGTGGTCGGACAACACAGAGTGGTAAAGGAAGAAAGGAAATCTCATCTTCAAACAAAATAACCCCCAGCAAGTTGAGAAACACAGAACGGGGAAAGGATAAATGGAAAAACCCATCCCCAGCATGAGTATCATCAAATAATAACATCCCCAACAAGTTCTGATAATGAAACACAGAGCAGGGAAAGAGGAGGAGAACAATCCCCAGCAGGAGCACCACAACCAGCCACCACATTTTAAAACTAACCAATTTTTCTTTGATTTGAAACAGGGAAAAAAGGGGTTGTCGGCAACAAAGCATGCCACGAAGAAGATTCTCAAACTGGGGCAGAAAATTTTCTCCTGTTGCGAAAATTTTCTCGAAACCAAATACTTGGTTAGGGAAAGAAGCTAGATAACGCGAGGAAATGATCTTTGAACCCGGTTATCCCAGCAGATTTGAAAGAAAGAAAACAACAAGTTGTGATAGATGAAATTATACCCCCAACAGACAGGACAAGACGAGGAAGCTTGCGTTCAGAAAGGCAAGAAGCCGGTATCACCCTCAGCAGTCCTCGGAAAATGAAACATTGATTTCGAGATTTCACCGGCAGCATTATATCCTACAAGTTTTTCAAGGGAGCGAAGCGCGAGCCCCGAAGGAGGTTTGGAAAGAGGAAGAAGGAAAGGGGATCCCCAGACAGGGTAATCCCCAGCTGATAACATTTCAATCCCCAGCGATTTCGGGAGACAGGTTTTGAAGCTGAAGGAAGTAGAAAAGGAGGAAATAAAGAAGATTTTCCCCAGCAGCATTACCCCAGCAGGTAAGTAATTAGTTCCAAAGACATCCCCAGCGGTCAAGAGAAAAATAACACAACCCGGGAGGAAAGCAATTCCAAAACAAGGTAATTCGGAAGAAAGGATGGCCCAAGAAGCGATGCGGGAAGAAGAAAGTGGTGCAGGAAGCAAAGGAAGGCGACATGGATGGGATGGAGTTAGTAAGATGTTGTTGAAGTCAGGAGCCCGGCTGAAGAGAGGAATGGCAATTTATTTTCAAAAGATGTTGTTGAAGTCGGGAGCCCGCTGAAGAGAGGAATGGCGATTTATTTTTCAAAAGATGTTGTTGAAGTCGGTCGCCCTCGAATAGAATACGATGGGAGTATTCGCCCTCGAATAGATTACGATGGGACTATCCGCCCTCGAAAAGGATATTTTACGTTTGTTTTATTTTACATTGTCCTTTGCATATTTCATAAATTATTGCCAGAATGCATTTTTAATTCAAAAGTTGCTACTCAAAGCAGGCGCCTACCTGTATAACAAAAGGCAAGTCTTCAGTCTTTACATTGCAGGTCTTGAAACCAGTAACCCGACATAAAGCAGAGGGTTACAACAAGAGATCCCAGCACAAATTCAAGCGCATGAGTCAAAGGAAAGGAGGAAATAAAGAAGATTTTCCCCAGCAGCATTACCCCAGCAGGTAAGTAATTAGTTCCAAAGACATCCCCAGCAGTCAAGAGAAAAATAACACAACCCGGGAGGAAAGCAATTCCAAAACAAGGTAATTCGGAAGAAAGGATGGCTTAAGAAGCGATGCAGGAAGAATAAAACGGTACAAGAAGCAGAGGAATGGCGTTTAATTTTCGGAGTTGATGATTGAAGTCAGGAGCCCGCCTGAAGAGAGGAATGGCGATTTATTTTCAAAAGATGTTGTTGAAGTCGGGAGCCCGCCTGAAGAGAGGAATGGCGATTTATTTTCAAAAGATGTTGTTGAAGTCAGGAGCCCGCCTGAAGAGAGGAATGGCGATTTATTTTCAAAAAATGTTGTTGAAGTCAGGAGCCCGCCTGAAGAGAGGAATGGCGATTTTATTTTCAAAAGATGTTGAAGTCAGGAGCCCGCCCGAAGAGAGGAATGGCGTTTAATTTTCAGAGTTGTTGTTGAAGTCAGGAGCCCGCCTGAAGAGAGGAATGGCGATTTATTTTCAAAAGATGTTGTTGAAGTCGGGAGCCCGCCTGAAGAGAGGAATGGCGATTTATTTTCAAAAGATGTTGTTGAAGTCAGGAGCCCGCCTGAAGAGAGGAATGGCGATTTATTTTCAAAAGATGTTGTTGAAGTCAGGAGCCCGCCTGAAGAGAGGAATGGCGATTTATTTTCAAAAGATGTTGTTGAAGTCGGGAGCCCGCCTGAAGAGAGGAATGGCGATTTATTTTCAAAAGATGTTGTTGAAGTCAGGAGCCCGCCTGAAGAGAGGAATGGCGTTTAATTTTCAGAGTTGTTGTTGAAGTCAGGAGCCCGCCTGAAGAGAGGAATGGCGATTTATTTTCAAAAGATGTTGTTGAAGTCAGGAGCCCGCCTGAAGAGAGGAATGGCGATTTATTTTCAAAAGATGTTGTTGAAGTCAGGAGCCCGCCTGAAGAGAGGAATGGCGATTTATTTTCAAAAGATGTTGAAGTCAGGAGCCCGCCTGAAGAGAGGAATGGCGATTTATTTTCAAAAGATGTTATTGAAGTCAGGAGCCCGCCTGAAGAGAGGAATGGCGATTTATTTTCAAAAGATGTTGAAGTCAGGAGCCCGCCTGAAGAATGGAGTGACAATTTACTTTCGAAGTTGTGTGGGGAAAGCAGTAGAGTATAACAGAGATCCCCAGCATGAACCCAAGTTTGTAAGTAGAAGGAAGGCAACAAGGATCAGAAAGATAGATTCAGACGTCAAAGGAGCATAGTTCGAAGATCACAAGGAAGGGACCAACGGTCGGAGTTCGGCAATCAAGATAGGCCGGAATAACAATTGTCAAGAGAGAAGAAGCATGTGAAGAAACATTAGAGCCAGCAGGATGGCAAGGAACATGACAAGATCAAGTTGAAAAGATAGATAAGAACTTGTAGTACTGTACCTTAGTCTAGCTTCTTGTTTTGTTGCTTAGTGCGGTGTAACAAGGAGATCAGCTAAGCGGTGGCAACAGCAGTAACAGCAGTAACGGCAGTAACAGCGAGATCGCAACAGTCATGGTAGTCCCAGCTACCAGAACTTCCCGAACTACATTGACCCGATTCCCTTTTAGCCAGGGATATGTAGGAGACCTTTGAAGCAAGGTTCGGTCAAAACATTCTTCCAAAAAATGCTTTATACGGAGTGCTCAAACAGGCAAAAAATCGCTCGTATACGCTCACTTATCTTTGCACGGAAACTCTTCATGTGTTCCGCGCAAAGAGGGGCAGCTGTGAGCACGTGATTTTTGCCTTACCTGAGAAATACTCCCAGAAAATTCGAAATAAAATAATTTCATGTTGGGCATGATTTTTGTGATTTTGTGTTATTTTTATCTTAAATCTGCATTTTGTGTGCGTGTTTATTTGTTTAAATTAATAAAACACAAAAAAATATATATATATTACGTGTTGCATTTTTTAGTGTTTAATATTATACGGTTTACATTTAAGTGATATGTAATTATGTGGGCTAATTGTAGTAAAAAATAGTTGTGTTATAGGTTAGTATATATGTATATACATATATATATATATATATATATATATATATATATATATATATATATTACTTAGGATTTTTTTTAGGTAATTTAACTTAGAATTTTTAGGTTTGAATTAGGAATTAAAAGAAAAAAAGAGAGGACAAATACATAACAAAATCTGTCCAAGTCCAAGCAAAATCAGCCCAAACATTAGCCCAAATCCTACCCCTTACCCAGCCCAAATCAACTCCAAATCCTACCCCATACCCGAACCGCCCATCACCCTCATTGTTTGATCCGAGCCGTTGGATTGTTATTATCCAACGGCCAGGATTAAAAATACAATTTCAATATACCCAAATTAACCCAAACCCCCCCAAACCCTAAAATACACCCATTCTTCATACCTCTTCAAGACCGGCCGCCTCCCGCCCTCACTACCACCGCACGCCGCCGGCCGGAAATCGCCTCCGCCGGCGGCCGTCGTCCAAATCCCTCCATTTTCACACCAAGTCTTCATCTCAACCCCCCAATTACGAACCCAGCCTTCGTTAACCTCGAATCACCACCAAACGTCTCGAATCTTCATTCAAAGATTCGAGTCAAAACCCAAACTACGCCAAACTTCACCAAATTCACACCACGGCCTCCTCATGCCTCCCCCACACTCCCCTTAACATTGGTTTGGTTCGAATCTAACCAGAAATGCAAAAGCCCCAAATCCGAGCCCAAGAACCCTAGAATTGAGAAACTAGGGATTTCATTCGGATTGAACGAAATTGAAGTTAATAAACTTTAATTGGAATGTTTTCATTTGAAAACATTCCAATTAAAGTCTATTTGACTTCAAATGCAACCGCGACTCTTTTCGAACCCAAGTCGGCCGAACACTTTCGTCTTCAAAGGTATTTGTTTTCTTCTCCGTTTTGTTAATTATGCTCGGCCCTATAGTAGTTCTCAATTGTTGTCAATATCGTTGAGATTCGGATGCCATTTTCATTTCTCTCCTCATCTCTTTGGGACCTTTTATTTGGTCGATCTGTTAGTTGTTGTTCTTTGTTGATAACGTGTAGTTGTTAGTCGAATTCAATTCGTTGTTAATATCGTCAAGTTATTAGATGTTGGATTTATGAAATGCTGTCCGAAAATTTGTTGGTCACTGTTTCGTCGGATTTTGGTTGTCGATTACACATATCGTAATCGGTTAATCGAATGTTGTCAAATACGTGTTCGCGTCAAGTAGCGTCGTCGAATATTTGTTTGTCATTATTGCCGAGATTTTCAGAATCACCGTTGGGCTAATTGATTTGTTATCAGTGTTATGTATCGCGATCGTTTAATTGCATAAGTTGATTAGTCTGAAATACCATACAGTGATTAGCACATTTTGATTTGAGTAGGGATGCTTAATTGACCCGAAGCATCACCAAATGAGGCTCTTGAATGGTTGTGACTTTAAGTTAAGATTTTGCTGCTAGCATTAGTATAAAGGGGATTAATCAGACATAATACCCTACATAGCCCAGTGGAACCTGCTGTTACAGCAGGACACTCCACCAGGCCTTTGTACTTCACATTTAATTAACTAAAGCCCATGCTTAAGCACAACTTAGTGGCTGAGGGAATAAGACTGACAGAGCATGGTTTGGCAGAGAGGAGTGTGGGCAAGGGTTAATTAATTGGGCAGACCTTCAGGAGGGGTTGGGGTTTTTGGCTATAAATAGAGAAAACATTCCAATTAAAGTCTATTTGACTTCAAATGCAACCGCGACTCTTTTCGAACCCAAGTCGGCCGAACACTTTCGTCTTCAAAGGTATTTGTTTTCTTCTCCGTTTTGTTAATTATGCTCGGCCCTATAGTAGTTCTCAATTGTTGTCAATATCGTTGAGATTCGGATGCCATTTTCATTTCTCTCCTCATCTCTTTGGGACCTTTTATTTGGTCGATCTGTTAGTTGTTGTTCTTTGTTGATAACGTGTAGTTGTTAGTCGAATTCAATTCGTTGTTAATATCGTCAAGTTATTAGATGTTGGATTTATGAAATGCTGTCCGAAAATTTGTTGGTCACTGTTTCGTCGGATTTTGGTTGTCGATTACACATATCGTAATCGGTTAATCGAATGTTGTCAAATACGTGTTCGCGTCAAGTAGCGTCGTCGAATATTTGTTTGTCATTATTGCCGAGATTTTCAGAATCACCGTTGGGCTAATTGATTTGTTATCAGTGTTATGTATCGCGATCGTTTAATTGCATAAGTTGATTAGTCTGAAATACCATACAGTGATTAGCACATTTTGATTTGAGTAGGGATGCTTAATTGACCCGAAGCATCACCAAATGAGGCTCTTGAATGGTTGTGACTTTAAGTTAAGATTTTGCTGCTAGCATTAGTATAAAGGGGATTAATCAGACATAATACCCTACATAGCCCAGTGGAACCTGCTGTTACAGCAGGACACTCCACCAGGCCTTTGTACTTCACATTTAATTAACTAAAGCCCATGCTTAAGCACAACTTAGTGGCTGAAACAGAGGGAATAAGACTGACAGAGCATGGTCTGGCAGAGAGGAGTGTGGGCAAGGGTTAATTAATTGGGCAGACCTTCAGGAGGGGTTGGGGTTTTTGGCTATAAGTAGAGTATTAAGTTGAAACAGTAAAGGGGGGGACACTGAGGAATACCTGGAGAGAACACAGTCATACTGGAGAGTAACTAGAGAGAAAAGACAGTCATAGCTAGGAGAAAAATAGAGAACAGGGAGATACAAAGATACAGATAGAAAAGCTACTGTTTCATTGGTTTTTGGGTTACTGTTTCGTGTGTTTTGATTCAATGGTTGAGCTGTTAGTCCTTTGTTGTTGTTGTTCTTGTGTTGGTGTGCTGAGATTGATTGTGTGCTATTGGCTGAGTTGGGAAGTGTCGAGCCACTGGCAGTGCTGTTATTTTGTCACTGGCAGCACTGTTTTAAGGATCGTTTGGTCGTTTGTGTTGCTGGTTGGTCATTAGTGTTGCTGCCTGGTTGATTTTTGTTGCTGTTGATCCGGTTGTTGTTGCTGTTTGTATCTATTGTTGCTGCTGTTGTGTTCATTTGGTGCTGCTGGTCCAGTGTTGTGATTAAGGGCCAGGATCTTGGTTGATTGTTGCTGCTGTTAGTCATTGTTGTTGTTGTTGTGTCTTTGTTGCTGCTGGTATACATCTCAGTTGTGTATGCTACTACTGTTTGAGTTTGCTACTAGTGCATTATTGTTGTTGCTATTTGGTTGGTTATTGTGTGGCTGGTTTGAGTTGCTGTTGTGTTCACTGTGTTGCCACTGGTTGCTCCTGTTATTGTTGCTGCATTGCCACTGCTCACCCATCTTCGTTCTTCCGCATTCCAGGTACACATCCCTGTTGTTGTAATTCCTTGGTTCGAAAAGAATGAAGCCTGAAGCTTATGTTTGAAGTCTGTTGAAACATGTAGTCGTCTAAAGTGCTTATGTTTAATTACGTTCCGTTATTCTCTAATTAAGTTTGTATTGCTAGTCTTGGTTATGGAAAAATGTAGCTAGACCAAAGATACACTGTCATTAGATAAGCACGTAAACCTGAATTAGTCTGTTGTATCTCTATTCAATCTTCTCTGCTCATGTGTGTAATCTCTAACTCTGTTAACGTTAGACCTTATGTTAAAAGCAAGATTAGCTAGGGAGTTATTACTCAACTGAATGACGTAATTAGATTAAAGGAGTCGGGGGTGCATTTCATGTGACCCGACCCCAATTTCGGGCAAGAGCAAATAAAGCGTGTCAGGAACCACGGGCGCATTTCATGTGGTGTGGTTCGTAGCAAGTTTTGAATAATTTGGAATCAACTCCTAAGTAAAATACAGGTGGGATGTAGTTCGCTTTAGATTTGAATCAAAGGTTCGCCTCGCCCAATAGTTACACTAATCGCACAGCCTTCATAAATGTACATATAAAATACTTAGATTTTGAGATGCGTCACTTCTTAACGAATATCACGCCCTTCTCAACAGTGTAAATAAGTAGTCGATCCGGGCGCATATTTTAGTTCTATCTTCTTAAATACGGGTGTGCATTTCATGCGACCCGAATCCAAACCCTGAAATGTTGAATAAGAATATGTCGAGGATCCGGGTGCATTTCATGTGACGTGATTCGAAAACATATTTTTAAGCAATTTTCTCTTTCGTAAATCATAACCAATAATAAAAGCGGTAAAGGGATATTAACTTGCACTAAGTACCTAATTATAAAAAGCCGATAGATAAGCCAAACACGACAGGTTGAGCGACCGTGCTAGAACCACGGAATTCGGGAATGCCTAATACCTTCTCCCGGGTTAATAGAATTCCTTATCCGGATTTCTGGTTCGCGGACCGTTAAATAGAGTCATTCTTTTCCTCGATTCGGGATTTAACCGGTGACTTGGGACACCATAAATCTCCCAAGTGGCGACTCTGAAACAATTAAAATAAATCCCATCTCGATTGTCCTTTCATTGGAAAAACTCTTGGCATCCTTGCGGGTGGGTAAAAAAGAGGTGTGACACCTATAGGCATAGGCTTCTGAAATATGTACTTCAAAGGATCCAGTCGTGATATCAAGTATGTGGTATATGCTCACAAATAATGCTTCAATTTCTGAGCTACCCAGATCAACGCACAACAAGTTCTTTCAAGTTGAGTATATTTCACCTCGTAGGATGTAAACTTCTTACTGAGGTAATATATGGCTTGTTCTTTCTTGCCTGTCTCGTCGTGCTGGCCCAGCACACAACCAAAGGAGTTATCAAGCACTATCAGATACAAAATCAAAGGTCACCCTGGTTCTGGAGGAACTAACACTGGAGGATTGGCCAAATATTCCTTGATCTTGTCGAAGGCTTCCTGACACTCGTCGGTCCATTTCACTGCCGCATCTTTCTTCAACAACTTGAAGATCGGCTCACACGTTGATGTCAATTGAGCAATGAATCGACTAATGTAATTCAACCTTCCTAGTAAACTCATTACCTCTTTCTTGTTCTTCGGCGGAGGTAGACTTTGGATAGCCTTGATCTTTGATGGATCTAGTTCAATACCTCGCCGACTCACTATAAACCCTAGCAATTTCCCTGAAGGTACTCCAAAGGCGCACTTCGCAGGATTGAGCTTTAAATTGTACCTCCGGAGTCTTTGGAAAAACTTTCTCAAATCTCTCACATGATCAGGTTGCTTTTTGGACTTTATGATGACATCGTCCACATATACTTCAATTTCTTGATGCATCATATCGTGAAACATTGTGGTCATTGCCCTCATATAAGTTGCCCCGGCATTCTTCAATCCAAACGGCATTACTGTGTAACAATACGTCCCCCAAGGTGTAATGAAGGCAGTTTTCTCAGCATCTTCTTCGTCCATCAGGATCTGGTGATAACTGGCATAACAATTTACAAATGAACCGATTTTATGCTTGGCGCAATTGTCGATCAATATGTGAATGTTTGGCAATGGGAAGTCATCCTTTGGACTGGCTTTGTTGAGGTCTCTATAGTCTACACACACTCTGGTTTTTCCATCTTTCTTTGGGACCGGCACGACATTCGCCAACCAGGTGGGGTATTTGGTGACTCGTATGACCTTCGCCTCAAACTGCTTATTCACCTCTTCCTTTATCTTCACACTAATATCTGTTTTGAATTTCCGCAACTTTTGCTTTACCGGCCGGCATTCAGAATAGATAGGCAACTTGTGTACCACCAAATCAGTGCTAAGTCCGGGCATGTCATCATAGGACCAAGCAAAAATGTCCTTAAACTCATGTAACAACCTTATCAATTCATCCCTGAGGGGTGCCTCCAAATGAACACTAATCTTTGTTTCCCGGACATTGTCTTCGCTCCCCAAATTTATGGATTCTGTATCACTCAGATTCGGTTTGGGTTTTTCCTCATATTGTTTCATGTCCTTACTTATTTCCTCCAGGGCTTCCTCATCCTCACATTCTATCTCACTTTCTTCCTCAATTTCTTGTATGGTAATGTGACTGTCAGAACTGGCTCTAGAATCCTTCACGCATGACATGGCATCAGAATCAACACATGCAGAACTGTACAAAAGAAAAAATAAAGAAAAAATAAGGCAAAAAGTGAAGAAAAAGGAAAAAGACTGCATTTCATTGATAAAACAAAGTTCGGAGTACATTTGATTTTCTTTTCATGAGGGGGGTGGGAGAACTACAAAAGTAACAATTATTTTTGGGAAAGCAATGATGAAATTTTCGGAGCTAACTACCAGGACTCCTTCCTGATAGGGAAAGGAGTGGCTTCCCAATTGTTCAACATGATTCCAGGTCCCACAAACTGCACATCCATTTTGCTTGTGCCTTCCCCCACTTCAACCATATTCACATCCCCAAATATCTTCTCAAAACTCAGAATTTCTTCATCAGGTCGGGTCTCGATGTACTTTGTCGCAGCAGATGTCCGATATTTTATACCAGGCTTGACGAAGGTGTCGGATAGTTTGGGTATAGGCTTAGGCGAGGTCCAGTTCTTTTTGGCTTTTGAGGCTCTCTGGATGTCGGCAAAGGTGGGTTTGAACCCTAAGCCGAAAGTACCTTTGTTTTTTGGAAGCTGAACCGGCTGAATAACTCCTTGCAATGCTTTGCCCAATACCTTTCCTGGCGCAAACCCGTTTTTTAGCATTTCCTTGGCTACGATTACAGCAGTTGGTGCCACCATAGGGATCGACAATTTTTCTCCTTCAGCAATTATGTTCACTGTTATGGCATCTGTCACTTGGTAGACCCAAGGACCCCTATCTCCGTCAGCATCATCAAACGGTGTCACCACATTGCAGGCATTTTCTTCCCCATGTACCACAATTTCCTGTTGCTCCCACTCAAATTTGACCATCTGGTGTAAAGACGATGGTACTGCCTTGGCCGCGTGGATCCAGGGTCGGCCTAGCAACAAATTATACGACACAGCATTGTCGAGCACCTGGAATTCCATAGTAAAATCCACAGGACCAATGGTTACTTCCAAGACAATGTCTCCCAACGTGTTTTTCCCTCCACCATCAAATCCTCTCACACTTATACTGTTCTTCCGGATTCTCTCTAGATTGATGTTCAGCTTTCCCAGAGTTGACAATGGGCAAATGTTAGCGCTGGATCTGTTATCTATCAACACTCTGGTCACCACCGACTCCTCGCTACTGTAAGGTAAAGCGCCTTATTGTACTCGGTACCCTCAACAGGCAATTCCTTATCGGAGAATGTGATCCTATTAGACTCGAAGATCTTGCTGGTAATCTTTTCCAAGTGGTAAACTGAGATCTTTTCTGGAACATGAGCCTTGTTCAGTATCTTCATCAGAGCCTTCCTGTGTTCTTCCGAGTGTATTAACAAAGATAGCAAAGAGATCTGCGCAGGGGTCTTCCTCAGCTGCTCAACTATAGAGTAATCTTGTGACTTTATCTTTTTGAGGAATTCCTCCGCCTCTTCTTCTGACACTGGCTTCTTTAACTGGTTCTCTTTCACCGTTTTCATTCTTCTCAACTCTTCTGGGGCAAAGCACCTCCCAGACCGGGTCAGACCATGGGTTTCATTAATTTCCCCAGATACCTCTTTCCCTTTATAAATCACTGCTACATTGTTGTAATTCCAAGGCACAGTCTTCGTGCTCACTACCGGTATCTGCACCACCGGTCTTATGATTACTGGTTCCACACTAGCACCTTTCACAGTCAATATCGGCTTCACGCCTGGTACTACAACCTTCACACCTTCCACCACTACTGGCCCTTTTGTTGGTTCTTCAACAATCGTTTTTTCTTTCTCGGCTTCCTTTTCCGTTCTGCTACTTGCCTTAATCATCATCACAGACTGAGACGACTTTCGACTGCTCTCACCCTGCGCCAATTCTATCATGTGCGTTTCATGGTGAGTTGGCAGTGGGTTTTGGGTGATGTTTGGAGCTTCTGGAGCTTGAACTTCAATTCTCCGATTATCAATAAGATCCTGAATGGCATTCTTCAGTTGCCAACACTTTTCAGTATCATGGCCTGGTGTTCCCGAACAATACTCACACCTGACAGATTGGTCAATGTTTTTCGGATGTGGGTTTGGAAGTTTAGGTGCAACCGGGCTCAACATCCCCAACTCTTTTAATCTGTGATAGAGGCTCGTATATGACTCCCCCAATGGGGTGAATGTTTTCCTTGACTTATTTCTCCATTCTGAATCAGGCCTGGGTCGGTTTGGGTTTCTGTAGGGTTTAGAAACAGGGTATGTGTTTTGGGTGTGGTAAACAGTGTGTGGGGCTTAGGCTCTCCACACATGTGGTGGTGGTGGTGAGTAGGTTTGAGCTTGTGGGTGGTGGTAGTGTGGGACTGTTGGTGGGTAAGATGGTGGTGGTGGGTTATATGCGGTTGGTGTGTTATACGGAGTTGGCGGGTAAAATGGTGGCGGTGGGTTATATGGAGTTGATGGGTTTGGTGAGTATTGGTGGTAGGGTCTTGGTGGGTGATGATGCGGGTTACGGTTCCATGGCCTGCTCTCTACAGTTGCTACCTCTTCCTTTTTCTTCTTTCCCATTGCTCCTCCGTTCCCAGTCTGTATCGCTTGATTTGTGGCTTTAATGGCCGAAAAACTCATGATTTTATTTGTTTTCAAACCTTCCTCAACAAAGCTTCCCATCTTCACGACCTCATTGAAACTTTTTCCAATTGCTGACACTGAATGACCATAATATGTAGGCTCCAAAGCCTGCAGGAAACAATCCACCATCTCTCCTTCCTTCATTGGTGGGTCTACTCTTGCAGCCTGCTCCCTCCATCTGAAACCAAACTCCCTGAAGCTTTCTCGTGGTTTTTTTTCCATCTTTGTAAGGGATAGTCTATCAGGTATGATTTCTAGATTGTATTGAAAGTGATTTGCAAAGGCTTGCGCAAGATCATCCCAGACGAACCACCTTGTATGATCATGTCGAGTATACCACTCTAAAGCTGAACCACTTAGACTCTGGCTGAAATACGCCATTAACAACTCGTCCTTGCCTCCTGCACCTCTCATTTTGCTACAGTATCCCCTAAGGTGGGCCACCGGATCTCCATGTCCGCTATACATATCGAATTTTGGCAACTTAAGTCCAACGGGAAGTTGCACTTCAGGGAATAGACATAAATCCTTGTATGCCACACTCACTTGCCCTCCCAATCCTTGCATATTGCGAAAGGCATTTTCTAGACTTTTCACCTTTCTGACCATCTCTTCTTGCCCTGCATTCTTAGCAATTCTCCTTTCACTCGTCTCCATCATCGGAGTGTGAGATTCGTGCTGTCGAAAAGTTGGTTCGGGCGGGTAGTAATGAGGGTCTTGTATGTGGAACAATGGTTCACTAGATGATTTGTGCAGGGCAGCAGGCGGAGGTGCCACATACACTGGAGCAACTTGGGGTAGATGAGGTGGTGCTTGTTTTGTTGGAGGTGGTGGTACTTGGGAAGTGGAGGCATAATAGTGATGGTAATCACGGTATGTGGAGGATGAATTCATCGTAGGTGGTTCAGGATTGGGGTTAGCTGGAGGGATGTATGTGGGATTGGCAGGGTAAGTTGGCAGGGGTTGACCTCTAGACCAAGCCTGGTACATTTTGGACATCTGCTGCCTTAGTTTGTACATTTCCTCCTTCATCCCCGCTAAGTCCACAATCTTCTCTTCTTGAGCGGGATCCACGATAGTTGCCTCAATTTCTTGCGACACAGCTTTCGTCATTTTCTTATATCTCGTGTTGTAAGGGTGAGTTGCCAGAATGCCAGTTGCCAATAAAATCTGAACTCATAAGCATCAACACCCATTAGTTGTTAGCGCATGAGAAAATAAAATGCAACGACTTTAAAACACATTTTCCTCGAGTCGTCATGCATCATCCCGGCTGCTGCTCATTTGAACCAATCAATTCCTTTTTTTTTTCTTTTTTTTTCTTTTCTTTCTTCTCTTTTTTCTTTTCTGTCTCTCTTTTTTTTTCTTGTCATTTTCATAATTACGTTCCTATTTATTTGCCTATCAAAATTAGAAGAAACGACATAAAGCAAAAGAATTGACAACAACACTTGATTTTCATTGATAATTCAAAACTTTGATTACAAGATGATGTTGTAATGCTGATGTGAAAGAAAATATAAAAAGATGATGCATGCCCTATGAATACATTAATGCTCCTAGTGCCCGCGAGACGTCGTTCGGTCTTGCCGCGGGCCTATATGCTAATCCCCTTTGGAGCCTATCTAGGTACGACATGACTTGTTTCACGAAGAACTTCACCGCCGATACAAAGGTTCCTCGAGACATATCTTCACACAGTTGACTCTTTCGGGTGATGTATTGAGCAATGCGAACAATCTACTCTCGAATGACCCCCTTTTCTTGCAACAATCGGCTTATTTGTTCAGTGCGAGCATCCAAGGTCTGTTGGTTATCTTTCTGTACTTGCTGCAGCTCCAACTCTAGCCGAGCCATAGTTGTGTAACAATGCTCTCTCTCTTCTTCGAGATCCTTGATAATCTTGTTACTTTTAACCGTGACTGAAATCATTTTCTTTCTAAGCTGAGCTACCTCAAATTCGTGCTTATCTTGTAACTGCTGAACCAACTTGGCTCTTTCCTCAGCATCTCTGGCTATTTGCTTCCGAGCCCTGACTAATTCCTTTTCAGCCTTGTCCAAGTCAAAGCTGTAGTCATTTACTTTGCACCGGAGAATCTCAATTAATTTCTCATCCCGGGCTAAGCGAACCGGGGTCTCGGATGCAATTTTCATTTGAGCAATCTGAGCCTTCAACATTTCGTTTTCTTTCTTCAGCTGTTTCTTCTCCCCTTCATCAGATGCTGCCTGTAAACCGCTTTCAAAGTGGAGATTTCTCAATTTATCTTCCAACAAGATGATTTTGGCCTTGTATTCTTTTTCTTTGGCCGCCCAGTTCTGATTTTCCTTGGACCGCTCCATGAAATCTTGCAGGTGAGGTCTTTTCGAAAGACGTTCATGCTCAACACCCCGACGGTACCATGTGGAGTATCCTGATGATACTTCTCCGCGGGCTCGATTCTGCACACAAGTATCCATTTTTAGGTTTTGGCACTCATTCCAAATTTGCCGGATCTTTGCTTCCGGGAATTGCCCATCCGGACCAATTTCTATAGCTTGCGAACTGAGGTCCCTGTCTCTCGGAATAATTTGACATCTACCCAACTTGTCGCAGGGCCCCGTATGGGGCATAAGGTTGGATGCTTTTCAAACCCATGATCAAAAATGGTGACCCTTCCGTCGGCATATATACTACTTCGTCAAGAGGTAGCCAATCATATGTCCAATCAATCTGGCCATCAGTTAATGATCGAAGATGCAAAATCCAATCTTTGACTCCCTCCGGCAATTTTACTTCTTTTGTTCTCGTATAGAATTCTTCCAAACATGTTCGTTCAGCTGAACCATAACTTGAGAACGAAGGATGACGGCATAGATGTTCAATTAACCAAATCTGCAAAATCAAACTACACCCTTCAAAGAAGTTGGCTCCCACTTTGCACGCAGTCAGAGCACGGTAGATGTCAGCTACAATCATTGGAGCTAGAGTACAATTGTCTTGTACTATCAATGTGCTAGCTACCTCGGCAACCTTTATGCTGATATGTCCATCTTTTCTCGGAAATATGACAATTCCGAGAAATGCCACTAAGAATGCGAACCTCCGGTGCTCCTCCCATTTCGCTCGGTTGGACTTGCTACATAACTTGTTCGTAGGGTCGTTGAAACCCCCGATGTGTCCATACCTACTATAGATGAAGTTCAAGGAGCAAAACCCGTTGGCTAGATCTTCGTTGTGAACATTCCTGGCAATTTTCAAAGAGTCCAGAAAACGATGCACCGTTACCGTCCTTGGAGATACCGGGTATTTTCCTTTTAACGGGACCTCATTCTTCCCGATATAGAAAGCAATTTCCTCTAAAGTAGGGGTGAGCTCAAAATCCGGGAAATGCAATACATTGTGTGCCGGATCCCAAAATGTGACCAACGCTCTAACCACGTCGCCTCGGGGAACTATGTCTAATAACCCCGTAAGATCTTTTAAGTAACCTTTGATCTAGTCTTGACCATCTGATCCAATGCCTTGCCATCACAGTTTCAGCTCCAAAGGGATTTTATTTAAGGAGAAATGTTCATTCATCATTGTGCTCGTCCCGCACATTTATTAAGGCGATTTTATTTAGAAAAAAGAAAAAAGAAAAATCTTTTTCAATGCAAGTTTTCATTTTTTTCTTAAAGAAATATTTCGAAGTGGCCATTTTTGCCAAAACAACCTTCTGGCGTCCTTTCAGAACATTCGGCCATTTCCAAAAACAGCAATCACCTCGATTATTTGAAAAAGGAAAATCTTTTTTGGTCTTTTTCTAAAAGTGTGGTTGGACCCGTTTAAGGGTTGCCTACGTATCCCACCTAATGGCGAGAATCAAACCTGCGTAGTTCGGTCGGATTATTTGACCAATTATTTCGACAAAAATGTTCCACCTATTTTTTTCAAATTTTCAAATTTTCCGGATACTTATTTCCTATAAATCTTATTTTCCTCTCTCTCTTTTTTCAACAATTTTCTATCCTCGAGATTTCCGCCGGTCCGCATAACGATCAAGGACAATAAAAATGCAACACATAACATGCTCGGTCTTTTCCAATACCGGGTCACTTGTCCTAGACGGACCCAACCCCTGTGTTGAGTCCCCTAAGTCAAATATGATGCAAATAATCGTCCTAGACCTATGTTCAAAATCTTACGGTTTCATAGAATGCTAGACCGTGTACCCGAGCGGACAACTCGAATCGAGGAGGGGGCTACGTACCGGTGACTCGCGGAGTCAATCGGCTTTGTAACTTATCCGACCTCTATTTTCTTAATTTATGGTGACTTTAACAGAAAGGGAAGTTTCAACCAGTAAGCACATCCTCGGGGGTGAAGAGAGAAAGGTTTCGGCACAATTTTTATATACAATCCACATAATATCAAAGCGATAAAGCACATAACATGTTGTTCAAATCATATAATGAAGTCAAACAATATCACGAACGGCAATTCTAAAGAGCTCGAGTTCTTAAACCCTCAAACCGAAGTTCGGGGTTGGGATTCCCCAGCAGAGTCGCCAGAGCTATCACACCTCCCTTTTTACTACCCCACTTTAGGAATAAGCATATAAATACGCTCGTAAGGTATACCCCGATGCTCAGATATCCGAAACGGATAAAATAACGTAGAGGAAGGAGTTTTTCCAATTAAAGGACAATCGGTTCGGGATTTTATTAAGATTAATCAGAGTCGCCACTTGGGAAAATAATGATGTTCCAAGTCACAGGTTAATCCCGAATCCGAGGAATTTTGACTCTTAAAAATGTCTGCGAAGCAAAGATCCGGATAAGGAACTCGTTAACCCGGGAGAAGGTGTTAGGCATTCCCGGGTTCCGTGGTTTTAGCACGGTCGCTCAATTGTCGTTCTCGACTCTTGTTTGACTTAATCACAGATTTTAGCAACATATAATGCTTTTTACATTAAGTATTATTTTTATGAAATTTGCGGCATTGCGAAAACACGCCTCGAGTCATACCGCAACCAGTACACATATGACTTTCGGTGTATTTCAACTTTGCCGAGATTTGGATTTGAGTCGCACCAAGTGCACACTCATTCAATGGAAGGTATATTAAAACCGTGCCCTAAAGTAACGTGTATCGGCTTTTAATTGTTTTGGGTAAGACTATGGAGTTAACTAGTAGTCTTCCCGAGTCTAATTGTGTTATATCATTACTAAGGGGGCCCCGTTGTTTGATATCGGGCGAGGCTCGTCCTAATCCATTTTTTAAAGTACCAATCTTAATATATACTACGTTTTCTGTATGGTTTTTACTTAATCGTATTATTACTTTCAGAAATTGGGCCCAAGCCATTATCATTTCCAAATTTGGGCCTGGGCCTTCTATAACTAATACTAAATCAGGTCGCTGGATCTGTCCGGGTCATGGTGACCCAAACTGTCTTCAGGCCTTCGCTGTGTAACAGGCCCAGACCAGATGAACATAATAAAAGCAAGAATAGAAAACATAAAATTCACAGTACACATGATTAGGGGATAAAATCAAATACTTTTATTAATCAGAAAGAGAGAAATCGATACACAAGGTACTAATTCTAATCAAATATCTATATACATGAGAGCTTATTAAACTGACTAACTCTGATTTAGACCTCTACTAATGGATTTACACGGTCATTTTACTGTTTACCAGTTGAGAGATTATGAAGTTAACTATATGTAAAATTATGAAGACTCTTTGAAGTTAAGATGAATAATTTACAACTATACAACCAACCTACTGATTTTAATACAAATTGAACCTATTGATAATCTCCAAGCCAGTTTCGTCCTAATTGTTACTTCACTGATTTACTTTCAACTTTAAACTCGCTCAACTCTTGACAATTGACCTCTAATCATGCTAATTATATAAAACAAGATTCATAGTTCCGATTACTTGACTATAATAACTTGAGTATCCATATTTAAGTGATTCAATGCTTAGACACAACTACTCCACTGATTCTACTAGGACTTAGCTCCTTACAGTATTGTTAACTCAGTTATGTACAAACTTGAACTAACATTTTTCTTCTTTAGGACTTGCTTGTACTAAAATGCTGGTTCACATCATATGAACAACTACGTGATTATGGCTTATGAGACTACTGTGAAGAACAGTTAACGACTTAAACCGTGATTTGCTGACTTATATTTTAAGGTTTTACCTATTTAACTAAGTGATATACCACTATGACTATACTACTACTAATATATTAGCTATTACATGATTTTGTTTGGTTTTCTGTTTTCCAGCTACTACATACTACTACAATGGATAAGTTACAAATTTAACTAATGATACTAAACTACAACTACATGACAGCACATAATTGTAATCTGGATCTCTCATTTTATTTCATCAATATCATCAATACAGCTTCGATTGGACAGTAATGTACCTGAATCAAATGGAGAAAGCCAATGAGTTCTAAGGGGGAAATAGAAGCAGGCACAACAACAGATCCAACGAGGCACAAGTAACAGTGTAGAATTGAATCTTAACAGAGCAGAAAACCAAAGCAATCCACAAATAAGAAACCCAGAAACCAACGAGCAGAAAACCTCAGCAAAGCAAGTAGAAATCTAGGTAAAAACTCGAGCAAAGAACCCAAAATCTGAAGAATATTTCCAAGATTCTCACTCGAAATTGCAGAAAAAACCTACTGCTATGTTGATACTTTATTTCTCTGAACTTTTCTTCAAAATCCAATCCCTAATAGACTCTTTTTGGGAGTATATATAGGCATGAGAATGGGCTGAAAACTTGGGGGAAAGTATGGGATTAATCCCATTTCTCCCCCTCTAAAATTTATAAAATCTACACTAAGGCCCTAAATCAGTTAACAGAAATCCTTCCAGCATGTGCTGGAAGGTTCTAAAGATTCCTTTTATGGGGTTTTTACCAATGTAACCTTAGGGGTTTGAGATTTTTACTGATTTCCCTTTTTAGGGAGACCATTATACCCTTAAATCTCTGCAAATTTGTAGAAATCATAGGTACAAATGACTCCCTTACCCTCTTAGGTTCTAAACTATTTACCAAAATACTATTTCAAGTTCCCTATATGCCCTCAAGGTCATTGCTGAATTACCCGACTGCCTAGGTTAAATTTCAGCTCCTTTGGAACTTATTTAACTAATAGCCAGCCCTTGCATTGGTATTTAAGGGCTGGCATGATCTACTATTAAGAACTATTTCAATTTTAGCCTCTTTTACTTAGTTCCAGTTAATTAAGATCAATCTACTTCAATTTTAAACTAATTGCAGGACTAGCCTGCTTTATTATTAGAAATTAACTCTTTAAAAACTAGCCAGTCTCAAATTGAGACTTGGCTTGGGTAATTAAACCCAATTGCTGAACATCTGGGCCCAAAACCTTTGCAGGTTTGGCCACTATAATGTTCAGGGCTCAAAAGAGAGTCTGGGCAAGTCTGCATTTGCAGACTTAGCCACTTTGCACAACCAGCCCCCTTCTTAAGGTGGACTGTGTGTTAGGGCCTTATAGAGTTGGTCAACCTTTTGCAAGGTTGACCACTCTTAGGCCAATTATTGCTTAATAACCTATTTAACCGAACACATGTTGGGCTAAGGTCTTTGCAGACCTAGCCACCTGTGATTCAGGGCTCAAATTGAGCCTTGGTAAGTCTGAACTTGCAGACTTACACCATTTGTTACACAACTAGCCCTTTTAAGGTGGGCCAGTGTGCTGGACCTTATGGAGTTGGTCAATTTGCAAAATTGTCCACTCTTTGGTTACTAATTTATCTTATAACCTATTGTTATTTGATTTTCAGTTTTAACCTATTTCAAAACTAGCCACTTTAGGAAACCTAGCACTAACAGTTATAACCAATTCACCTAAGCATGAAGGTATTAACAATATTCACTAACACAGAACCATTTCAAACATAGCCTATTTCAACAGATAATTGCATACATGGCCAAATGAAATCAAATTTGTCCACTAACTAATCAAAATTGAGGGGAAAGGTTGAGTATTGTTTGAATCTCAATCAGTTAGATTTTACAAACTTAATCCTCTATGGCAAAGTATCAATTAACATTAAGCAGGCTTAGTTACAATCATTTTTATGTTGAAGAAATCATTGAAAATCCCAAAACACACTTAAAGATCATTGATATGAACACATAAGTACTAAGTCCCACAAAGCAGTAAAGGGAAATGAGACATGGTCTATCCCGACAAAAGAACAAACAAACTTAACAGAGTAGACAAAAATAATAATAATCAAAACGACTATACTTAACTTTCTAAAAGATCAATCCTAATCTAAAACATGCGGGTAAACAGATAGGAAGGTGAAGAACAAAAATGAAGAAAAACCCCTAGATCTAAAGTGACAGAAAAGAGAAGTAGAATCAATAAATCAGGTTTCCAAAGATCAGACCCCAATCTTAAGCATGCCATTTAGCAGATGAAAGAACATAAGGGATATCATAAACTAACATAAGAAAACCCTAATATGAACAGGAGATGAAGGAGAGTGAGAATCAAAACGGCTAAACTAGGACTAAAACAAAATCATGTAATTAACCATAGACAAGAAAAACAACTGAGGTGTTTAAAACCAATAAATAGGAGACCTTAACTACAAACAAAAAATGAAGAAGAACAGTGAAATCTTTGAAACAGAGAAGCAAATCAAGATTAAACGAAAGACAACCCTAATTCATGCGACAAACTAAACAGGACATAACAAAACAAAAGAAAGCACGAAGTAAGCAAAAATAACAGGAAAAGCAAGCTAAACACAGAGAGGGAGGGGAGCACTTAGCTTGCAGGGCCTGTCCCCTGAGCTTCCTATTCTCCTCTCTTTTTACTCTCTTTCTTCTCAATGTTTCAGACTCTTCTTTATTCCTTTTTTTTTTTCTGTGATCTTTCTTTTTTTTCTCATTTTTTTCTTTCTGTTTTTGTTTTAGACTTCAAGGTGAAGTCTTTAGGGCCTTTTAGTCGCAGAGGGGTGTTTGGGAGGGTAAAAGACAAGGTCTTGAAGAGGTTTGAATTTGGGGGTCGCCGGAGTTAGGTTTCCGGCGACCTTCTTTTGGATATTCGACGAGTTCCAGGGATCTTCGAGGGATGTGGGTGGTACGGTTAGATAGATCAAGACGAGAGGGATCGAATGGCGTTGGTTTGGGGACGGTTCTCATTGTTTGGTGGTCACCGGCGGAGTTCCGGTGACCGGAGTTTCAAAGGAAAGGGCCTGTTTTTCTGGGGCTTTGATGTAGAAAGAAGAGAAGAAGGAGGAGAAGAAGAGAGAAGGGAGTAGGAAGGCCGGCGACCACTGTGAAGAGTGGTGGCCGCCATGGCCGGTTAAAGTCTTAAGATGATGAAGGAGACGAAGATGGAGAGAAATGAGGCGGCTAGGTTAGGGTTTACGAAGAAATGGCCAAAAGATTCAGACACAAGCTTTAAATAGCCGTGGGGATTGAGGTAATCTTGGCCGTTCGTTTGATGGAGATCAACGGCCGTGGTTGGCGTTACTAAAACGACGCCGTTTTGATTCTTATGAGGCCACAATGTCCCTTCCGTTAGATCACCTCACACGAACGGTTGAGATCAAACCTATTTATTTTAATTATCTAATTAAATCCTCTATTTATCTTAAACGTTGGATTTATCAGGATCAATGGCCAAGATCAATGTCCCTCAATTAACTGGACCAGGATTCTGGGCTAGGGACTGGGCCAAACGGTTCGGGCTACATTTGGCCCAAATTTATTATACAGCACATATTTTCTTTGTATTTTCTGATTTTATTTATTTTTTATGCATTTTCCTTTATATTTTTTTTTCTTTTTCTTTTATGGAGAATTATAAAACCTAATTTCCTACTTACTCTAATTATTTCGTATTTTTTGTCAATTTTTTACTATTTTTTCCTAATTTCCGCTACTATTTTTGGTGATTTTCTTCTTAAAACTTAACTAATTAAGATAAAGTAATTACCTAGACTAATTTTTTTGATTTTTTCTAATTTCTATTTATTCAAACACATAAAGTATAGCTAATTTCAAACAAAACAAGTAATTGCACCCAAAAACATATTTATTTTGATTTTAGAATTATTTGCCTGGTGCAAAAATCACGTGCTCACATCCGCTGCTACAGATCGGCTCAAAAGGGCAGTTCACCAGAAAGTCTCGAGCTGAGATGACCACCATATGCGTTGGACTGATGGCCAGCGCACCTACCTCAAAGCTTGTACAATCAAGTACAAAAGTGTAGTATGAGTACATAAAAATATGTAACCAGTAAGTATCTAGTCTAACCTCGCAGAAGTAGTGACGAGGGGTCGACTCCGACACTTACTAGGGCCAGCAAATATAAAGCATGTTTGGATGGGCTTAAAAGCTGGTCATTTTTTCACTTGTGGAAGGGTTTGGTTACCGAAAAATGGGCTTAAAAAAGTTCAAATCTGCTTAATAAAATTCAAAACCAACAAGTTGGATAAACCCAACTTTTTTCAAAATTGACTTAAAATTCATATTGCTTTGACAAAGTATATTAAATTCTTATCCCTTATAATTTTTCTTAATCCCAAAATTACCCTTGAAGAGAAAATCCTAAAACATGCCCCTACTATGCTCAAGCTGCCTTTTTGGATGGTTGCCAATTCCCTCCCCACAATCATGGTGGATGTTGAAGCCGATGTGACAACAGGATAGCTAAAGATGAGGATGTTCAAGAAGTTTAGTTTTAGAGGCGTTGATCTCGATGCTTTACTTGACATGTCCATTGACGAGCTTGTTCAGCACTTTAATGCTTATTCTCACCGAAGGTTCAAGAGAGGTTTGAAGAGGAAGTCAATGGCCTTGATCAAGAAGTTGCGCAAGCTAATCTTTATAAACAAGATGTTTAGTGTTAACATTTAAGGATATTTCAGTCATTTTAATAGAAAAAGTACTTATCAGCCTTTATTTACCGCACACTCCAATAACTTTTATTTAGATTAAGTATTTTTATCTAAAACACGTTACTGCTTATTTATAAAATAAGCTCCAACACTTAAAAATTATTTTTAAGCATTGTAATTAAAAGATACTTTTTTAAGCCAATCCAAACGGGCTCATAATAATATAAAATTCGATATACTTAATTCACAGTGTATGTAATGACAACAAGCCCAAACAGGAATAATTATTGAAAATCCTTTCACCCAATAATAAAACTAAGTATTTCCTCATTTAAAATAAGTGACCTTTCCAGTAATACGCCATACGAAATATTAGAGTTCCGGTTCTACTATCCCCCATAAATACCATAGAGGACGTTAGGCCCGATCCAACCTAAAAGTAAAATGTGTTCTGTTGAGGGTTGAACGGCACGAACCATAGATGCATATATTCACCCCACTCTCGAATCATATATGCGGCACGGTAAAAGCATAACCCCGCTCGCGAATCATACGTGCGATGCGGTAAACATAATTTTCGTCGTTTAAAATACAACACTTCTTTAATTCCTTTTTATAATATGAATACGATTCACTTGAAGCCTATAAGTCCTTAGATTTCCTTCAACTCAATTTGTTTCATACCATTGGCATATATAAGCAATCAATAACGGCCACAAAGCATGATGTAATCTCAGAACTACTCTGACATAACCGAAATAGTAGCTACGCAGGGACTTTCGTCACCTCGTGCATATGTATCCCCCATAATTAATCATATATTAATTAAGTTCACGTATGGGATACTTCTCTCTACAAGGTTAGAAAAGAGACTTGCCTCGTTTCGAGCCTACTTCCAACTCAAGAATGCATCCAAACTCTTAAATCGAAGCCGCACAATCCGAAACTATTCAAATAGTGTAAAAGTCCATCATTGTAGGTTTATAAATTTATATTCTAGCTATTAAAGCTATCATCCAACCCCAAGGGCAAAGTTCCTAAAATTCAACCCTACGCCCATGTGCTCGGATTCCAGAAATATTTGAAGGAAGTTGTTACCCATAACCTACGGATCAAGAATATATGATTTTTATTTTATTCTATAACTAATTTTGTGGTTAAATCACGTTTTTATCAAATCCTAGGTTTTACTCTAATCCCATAATTTTCACTAATCTTTACATGTTAATTTATCCAAAATCCAAGTATTTAACTCACATATAATAGGAATTACTTACCTCTAAGAGCTTGGTGAAAATCCTCTCTCAACAGCTCCAAAAACGCCCAATCGTTGAGTGGAATTGAGCCAAAAATGGCTAACACCCGCAATAAATAAAGGTCACTACCTTCAGTGATTTTTGTATCTGCGGTCTTGGGCCACACATGTGCCTACTTCATTTGTGAAAATTCCCCTAGCCGGCTGGGCTGCTTCTGCGAGAAGCAAATCGCCTATGCGGTCCATTTCTACGAAAGATAGACCGCTTTGTGACTCCTAGGCAGCTGTTAAGGCCTAGACAGTTCTGCAGGATCGCACATGCGGTTGGCCAACTGCAGGTGCGATTATGATAGAAGTCTGAAGCTTTAACCCTTTCCCATATTTCCAACTAAGCTCGAGCCTCATCTGATTGATGTTGGGGCCTCTCGGGAGCCTGCCCGAACATATGCACAAGTTTGAAATGATAAAATGGACTCGTCCGAAATAATGCTAAATCTAGGAATCACCCCCTAAAACCAATTGAATTAGACTTATGAATTTCAAGTTCTTCAATCTACTTTCAATATGACGAAACACATTTATATACTCGGATTGATACCAAATTTTATGTGCAATTCTTAAATAACATTACGGATCTATTACCAGTCTAAAAATTCCATTTGGACCTCGATAAAATAAAAACCCGTTTCAAACCAAATTTAAGGAACTTCATAATACTTAAGGAATCGAATTTCACTATTAGGTGCCAAAACACTGATGTATGATCCAAAATACGATCCAGACATATGCCCAAGTATGAAATTATCGTACGAACATGCTGGAACTTTCAAATTCGGATTTTGAGGTCATTTACTCAAAACGTTGACTGAAGTCAAACTTTGCCTTTTAAGCCAACCTTAAGGAATCAAGTGTTCCAATTTAACCCAAACTCTTCCAAATCTCGAACAAATTATCCCCGTAAGTCATAAATCAGTTACATCAAGCATTTCTTATTCAAGGGAATATGGTTCTAGAAGCAAAACCGATCGGATCATTATATTATCCACGCAATCTATGTACCCACTTTTGCTCACCCCAACGATTCCTTCTTCTGGTCCCTTACACCTCACGGTAAATTCACCACCAAATCACTTTACCATACACTTATCCCTCAAAACCTCCTTCTAGATGGCTTTGGAAATTATCTCTTCCCCTGAGATAAAACACTTTCTATGGCTATGTTGCCACAATGGACTACCCATCAACGCCTACTACAATTAGCTTGGAATCATTCCTAATGACACATGTACCATTTGTTCATCATGCTCTGAAATTATTCCTTATTTGCTTTTCCATTGTACCGATGTTATGTGACGACCCAAAGGGTCATCACTTATTTTATTAATAATTTCGAGCTTCTGAGGCCTTAAAAACCTCATTCTATGTTGCCTCGATTTACGTGCACGATCCGAGCATGTAGCCGGAAAGGTTTTGTTATAGAAAATATGAATTCTATGAGAAATTTGGATAAAAATGATATTAATATTGATATGGTTGACTTCGGTCAACATTTTTGGTAAACGGATCCGGACCCGAGATTTGATGGTCCCGAGAGGTCCGTAGGAAAATATGGGACTTGGACATGTGTCCGGAGTCGAATTCTGAGGCCTAGAGCCCAAGTTATGAATTTTTATGTGAAATTGTTTTTGATGCAATTATTAAAGGAAATAAATTAATAGACCTTGGTATCGGGCTCGTATTTTGGTTCCGACGCCCGGTACAAGTCTTAAATATTATATATGTGATTTCCGTAAAGTTTGGTGACATTTGGATGTCGTTTGAGATGTTTTGGACCTTGAGTTCCAAGTTAAGAAGTTTTGAAAATCAAAAGTATGAAAATCATGAGTTTGAGGCTCGATTTGATTAAAACGAAGTGATATTGGCGATATGATCGCACGAACAAGTCCATAATGTGTTTTTGAGGTTGTGTACATGTTTGGTTTGGAGCCCGGAGGGCTCGGGTAAAGATTTGATAGGCCGTTGGAAGAAATTCTGAATTTTGAACTGCTGGTTTTTTTTCACCCAGCTGTTGGCTTCGCAATTGCGAAGAATTTCTCGCAATTGCGAAGGGGAAAGTGTAAGGCAAGGCTCGCAAATGCGAACCTTGATCGCAAATGCGAAGCCAGCCTTGTTCGCAAATGCGAACAATTGTTCGCATTTGCGAAGGTCCCCAGTGCCTGCATGTGTTCGCAAATGCGAACCATTGTTCGCAAATGCGAACACTGCCTTATACAGCATGTGTTCGCAAATGCGAACAATAGTTCGCAAATGCGAACTGTTCGCAAATGCGAACAAATATTCGCAAATGCGAACTTCCCACCCTTAGCTTATTTTTCAAACTCCAGAAATTGGTCGGGGTTCGCAATTGCGAACCCATGTTCGCAAATGCGAACACAGAGACCTGAAAAACACGGATTTCAGTCATTTCTTCACATTTTTACAAAACCAAAACACCCATTTGCGATTCTTCAAGGAATTCTTCTTCATCAAATCGATTGTAAGTCACTTTTTACTTAATTCTTTCAATTCCTAACATCATTAAACATGTTTTTCATTAGAAATCAAATGTTTTCATGGTAAAATTCTTGTTTTTGTTAGAAAATAGGGTTTTTCATAAATTGGAGAATTGGACCTCGAATTGAGGTCCGATTTTGAAACAAATTATATATATGAACTCGTGGGGGGATGGGTAACCGGATTTTGGTCCTAACCCCGAATTCCGACCATGTGGGCCCGGGGTTGAAATTTACTATTCATGGCAGAATGTTGTAAAAGTGGTAATTGGTATTAAGAATTAGTTTGTTGAGTAGAATTGATGATATTAAGTCAATTGTGTATAGATACGGTTGGATTGGAGCCAAATTGAAAGAAAATACATTTCCACGGATTGGATTGTTCATAAGCATTCGAGGTAAGTGTTTGTTCTATCCTAGCTTGAGGGAATAGGATTATGTGTTATGTGTTATGTGATTGAGTGCGGTGTATGGGCTGTGGTGACGAGCATCCATACATTGGCGTCTAGTATGACCGTGAGTCGTTGGAAAATGATATTTTGAGATATATTACAGATGAATTGTTATTGTTCTCCCTTGTTGGGACTTGTTGTGAAGATAATTATTGATTGCCCTTGATGGGACGATTTATGAATTGTTGTTTCTTTCTCTGCCCTTAACTGTGATTGTTATTTGGGTGAGGAAGAGTGATAATGCACGAAGGGTGATGCCGTGCCATGTTTATTTATTTATGCACGAAGGTTAATGCCGTGCTATGTTTATTTATTGATTATGCACGAAGGATCATGCCGTGCACTATTATTGAACCATGTACGAAGGATCATGCTCTGTACTATGGATGTGAGGATGAGAGTAAAAGCACGAAGGGTGATGCCGTGTACTTTATTTGTTTATTTGGTGAGGATGAGAGTAAAAGCACGAAGGGTGATGCCGTGCAATTGTTTGCTATTCCTTGACTTGATATTACTTGTTTTTCCATTATATTTTATTCGGGTGATGCCGTACAATTGTTTGCCATTTCTTGACTTGATATTACTGGTGTTTCCATTATACCTTGTTTTCCTTGTGAACTTATTTGATTGTTATTTGGGTGAGGAAGAGTGATAATGCACGAAGGGTGATGCCGTGCCATGTTTATTTATTTATTTATGCACGAAGGATCATGTCGTGCACTATTATTGAACCATGTACGAAGGATCATGCCGTACCATGGATGTGAGGATGAGAGTAAAAGCACGAAGGGTGATGCCGTGTACTTTATTTGCTTATTTGGTGAGGATGAGAGTAAAAGCACGAAGGGTGATGCCGTGCAACTGTTTGCTATTTCTTGAATCAATATTACTTGTGCTTACATTACACTTTGTTTTTCCTTGTGAAATTATTAACTGTGGTTAATTGTTGAATTCTTTAAGATATTCCTTATTGTGTTAATACTTGATTTACTTCTTGTTATTTTGTGGTACACATATATATATTGAATTGCACAGGTTTATGTGGGTGTCTGGTCCTAGCCTTGTCACTACTTCGCCGGGATAGGCCGGGCACTTACCAAAACATGGGGTCGGTTGTGCTGATACTACACTCTGCTCTCTTTTTGCGCAGATACAGGTTACGGACAACAGCAACGGTAGTAGCACGATTGTGGGTATTTCGACTCACATTTGAGACCGAGGTAGCTTGCAGACGTCCGCAGGCCCGGCGTCTCTTTCTTTATTTATGTTAATAGCTGTAGTCTCATTGTTCCGAGACAAACATAATTATGTTATATTTCCTTCAGACTTTTATGTGTAGTATTCCATAGTAGTTTGTGAGTTGGTGACTCCAAGTCTTGGGTAGAGGATTTCAGTATGATTTTACCTTGTGATTTGTTATTTCCATTTCGATAAAGTATTCCGCATTTATTTAATTAAAATTGTGTTAAAAACAGGATAGTATGAATACAGTGTGGCTTGCCTAGCTACCACGAGTAGGCGCCATCACGATCCCGATATTGGGGGAAAATCCGGGTCGTGACATGTTATCTGTCTTTGGATGGAGTGCAGCCACATCTTTAACCTTAATCATCAATCCCCTTCACCCATACTTTGATTACAATGCCTTTATCAACCACACTACAATGCAGAATACTTTCTAACTCCCTAATTCTATTGTTATACCTTTCTGCCTCTGGCATATTTGGCTAAACAGAAACGCCTCCCTTTTTCGACCTCACAAAATACCTTTAACCTTGGCATATGTTCTTAAAAGGGCAGTTTAATACTATTATGTTTCCTTACCACATAATCCACATCCTACATGAATTCATATGCACGTCAAACGACACCCCTCCCTCAGCAAACTTTTATAAATTAAATTGTGATGCGGCTGCTAAGTTAATCTCATATCAAGGGGGATTTAGGAGAGTAATTAGGGACTCACGAGGATCTTGGATCATTGGATATACGGGGTCTCATTTTTCACTTCTTTCATTATATACATTGAGCTTCTATGACTCATACATGGACTTAAAATCGCCCATATTCATTAACTTAAGCCACCAGAAGTTAACATAGATGCTCAGTCAATACTTTCTCTCTTACAAAACAACTCTCGTCCTTTATTGCTAATCTACATATGAATTATAGGTACCTTCCGCGGCAGCTGGATGATCCCATCATACTACATACATAAAAGTAGCAATGTAGGGTGGCTGGTATACTCGCTAATTTTGGTTGCACCATGGATAGCTCTAAAAACATTATTACTTACACAACTCCGCCATCTACAGTACAAAAGGCTTTGGAAGAAGATCGACTAGAAATGCTTTTTGTTAGACAAATTGTACCTACTACTGACTGTTTCATGCGTCAATTTGACGCCTCTTTTTGTACAGCCCATCTCGGGGAACTATTTAGCTCTAGCTCCACCCCTTCCCCACTTTTTGTAACGACCCACCACAAGGTCGTTCCCCATAGTTCTTCTACTCTTGAAGGCAAGTGTTATTATGTGTCTAGTTTAAACTTAGCTCTTTGTAATACGCCACCGTAAACTTAATATAAATAGTTTCTTTCAGACAGAAAAAAAGAGATACATGAGGGCACAAGCGATGTATAAATAAAAAAGAGTCTAATTTAAGGGTGTGTTTGTAGAAAGAAAAATATTTTCCATGAAAGTGTTTTCCTGAAAAATAATTAGTTTTATCACTTATTTTTCCTTGTTTGGTTGGTGAGCAGAAAACTTTTTCCGCAAAATCTTTTTTAGTGTTTGGTCAAAGTGTATTAAGTATTTTTAGGAAAATAGTTTTGTATGTTACTCTCTTCAACAGCTCAACCCACCTTCCTCGTGTTTCTTGTACTCCCCCCCCCCCCATTCCCACCCCATCCTCTCAACTCTATTTTCTTCAAGATTTTTTTTTAAAAATTCACAAAAATGCAAAGGAACTAATATGCTACTTTACTTTTTCACACGAGAACAACATTTAAATTTGAACTCGGTAACTAAAACGCAAATATTTTATTTTTTTGAAAAAGAACCTATCTTTTCTACAATATAAAAAAATACTCATTTTGTTTAGTGAAAGAAAATAATTTTTTTACATCATGAAAAGAAAATACTAAGTTACTGGGAAAATATTTTTTTTACGTCATGAAAAGAAAGTACTCATTTTGTTAAAATAAAAAAATAATTTTTCTACATCAGGAAAAAAAATACTTAGTTTGTTAAATGAAAGAAAATACATTTTTTACGTCATGAAAAGAAAGACTTTTTTTTCTATATCATGAAAAAAAAGCGTACTCGCTTTGTTGGGAAAAAAATACTTTTCTATTTCAGAAAAAGATAATACTTAGTTTGTTGAATGAAAGACACTACTTTTCTACATCATAAAATTAAAGTACTCATTTTGTTGAAATAAAATAAATTACTTTTTTTACATCATGAAAAGAATGTACTTGTGTTGTTAAAATGGAAAAAATTCTTTTTTTTATGTTATGAAAAGAAAATACTTCATTTTCTTACATAATACTTTTTCTACTCCAGGAAAAGAAAATACTTAGTTTGTTAAAATGAAATGAAATACTTTTTTTAAATCATAAAAAAAAGTACTTGTTATGTTGAAATAAAATAAAATACTTTTACTATATCATTAAAAGAATATACTCATTTTGTTGAAATAAAAAAATACTCTATCTATAACACGAAAAGAAAGTATTCTTAATAATAGTTCTATTTAAGGTGAGTGATGGGCGAGGTTGGTGTGGGTGGGGTGGGGTCGGGCGAGGGGGTGAAGTGTTGGGGTGGGTTGGTGGGCATGAGAAATATGGTAAAAAAGGTTGAATGAGAGGTTAGAAAATATTTACCTCCAATTGAAAAAAAATAAGTTGATAAGAAAAATATTTTAAAAATATCTAAGTCAACCAAAACATGAAAAAAATGAAAAATATTATCCTCCATACCAAACACACCCTAACTCTTGTATATTAATTGTATCATTTTTTACGTCATCGTGTCAACATATAATTTTCATAAGAAGTAGCAATACTAACTAGAATAATATAAATAATAACTTTTTTATAACATGTTAAAATATATTAGTAATATAAAATTTATATTACACTATCATCAAATATACGTTAACTAGTGTATTGTTCGCGCTTCGCGCGATTAAGGAAAAAATAATAATATAGGTTTATATGATAATGTCATAATTCTTTATAAAGAAAAATCAAATTTTAACATTCATCCTACAAGAAATTCCTTTTATAGAAACTCAGCATTCCAAACTAAATATAATCAACCATTTGAATTAGAATATGTAAACTTGAACAAGAAAAGAAAAATTAAGAAAATAATGAAAAAGAGAAAAAATTAATAGTAATGTGAAACTAGGGGGGATGTAAACATGAAACGGGTCAGCTTTTTCCTTCCGCTAAGATTTTTTTCTTAGTATAAATTGTGGACACTTTTATAACGTCACAACTATGTTTATATATAGGATGATGCTAGCGCATTAAAAAAATAGAAGAAGGTATGAAGAAACAAATGCATACGAAAGGATATTATGATGATTTTTATCGTGATAATTCTCAATTATATATTCAGTTACAGCAAAAAGCTCCAAAAACTTTAAACATGCAAAAAAGACCGCCTTCTTATGTAATGCCCTTGAGTCAAAGTTTAACGACAATATCGGTATAAATAGAGATTGTCTTGAGAATGTCAATTTGACTCTTGAGACATCACTAATTTGACAAAATAACAATGAAAACGATGAAACTACCATTTACGTATGAAAATATCTAGAAGGCAGAAAATTCAATTATGAAATAATTGAGGTTAGGGGTTGTGATGAATTTATAGGGATGAAAGGATTGTGGGTGAGAGAAATTTGATTAATGTTGTTTAATGAAAAAAATGCCTTGGAATGTAAAAGCTGAAAAGTTCATGCTTATACTTTATTTTATGGAGTTGGTAATTTCAAGATAACTGTTACTTCGGCGATGGAGAGGCACGAATTAGCATCTCCATTATTATACACAATAATTAATAGAGTAATTATTTCTTATAAAAAATAATAAATATCAAACGACAATTGGGCTCTTAATGGACAAAGACATCACCTTTATCATACTTTATTGGGAATATTGGGCTTTAATAGGCAAAGTAAGTGGCTATTTACGTTGGATTGCAGGTATTATATAGAGTGAATGGGCAAAAAATAAAAAAAGCAACAAAAAAAAGATAAAAAAATGCAAAAAAAAACAGAAAAAGGATAAATAGTAATACTTGTCATATAGAGATGCCACATCATCTTTCTTATTTCCAGATTTTTATATATATATTATCACGACCCAAACCCGGTCGTGATGACGTCCAACCCTAAAGCTATGCAAGCTAGACCACAACTGTTTTCACATTTAAAGACAAGTCCCAAAAGGACAAATTCAAGAAGAATATGTGAGTTAATAATAATACTCCAATAATAATAGTAGAATAAAATACTGAGAAGTGCGAATATCGAAAATAACACTCCCAAAAGATCTGGGGTCACGAGTCTAGAGCGTCTAAGCAAAACTGAATAGTAATAGGAATACTTAACAAAATACTCAAGTCTGGAAGTATACAGATAATAAACTGAAATAAAGAGAGAAGCTAGGTCTTGCGAACGCCAGCAGCTACCACAGCAACTCGAGTACTCTGAAATAAACTGGACTGCTCGTCTAACCCTCATGCGTACCTGAATCTGCACATAAAGGTGCTGGGAGTACGGGGTGAGTACTAAGTACTCGGTGAGTAAAAAGTATATAAAATAGCTGAAAGCAGGAAATCCACACAATACCACAGAGCAAAGCTAAAACTAACAGTCTGATACCTACCACAAACTAACAACGACTGCAAACCACAAATAACACAAGTAATTTACAAACAAGAATGCAATGAAATGCACATGACAGCTACGGCACGTAGCCCAATCCGTTTAGCATCGACGACGCTCACTGGGGGTGTGTACAGACTCCGGAGGGGCTCCTTCAACCCAAGCGCAATATTCGTATCATCCGCTGCGACGTGCAGCCCGATCCGTACTCAGTCCACAACATGCATATAAGTCACACAACAGTTCAATTTATTTATTTCCAGGGTTCCAGTTCATTAACAATGAAAAATACTTTAATTTTATTTAATTTTTCAAGAACATGTGACTTAGCATTTCATAACAGTGATTTCAAACCAGGACTAAGATCAATGATTTTACAAATCATGCTATCACATAGATATCTATCCCCTAAGGATACTACAGGTCGCACAAGGCCCCAAACATGGCTTATAGCCCACATATATACTCAACACAATGTGCGTTTCAACCGCCATATTCTTCTTGTTCGGGATGGACCAATTCACAATCCCTAGTCATAACCAATCCCGCACCTGATATGGGGTGCGAGTCACGCCCTAAATAGCATCACAATGTGATAAGCTGGGGTTTCAAACCCTCAGGCTATCACATACACCAACTACTCACCTCTAACCGGCTGTGGACTCGTCCGCGATGCCTTTTCCCTTCGAATATGCTGCCTCATGCGCCGAATCTAGTCAACACCACAACAAATGCATAAATATGGGTCAAAGAAACATAACCGAATTAAAATTACTCGAAAAACATAATAATTCACAAAGTTGGTAAAACCCGAGCCCCGGGCTCACTTCTCAAAAAATTTCAAAAGTTATACCAACGGATTCCTCGTTTCGCCACGAGTCGGTGCATATAAAATTTATCGAAATCGGAGTTCAAGATGGCCTTTCAAAACCCAAATATTCGTTTTCATATTCTAAGTCCTAGTTCTTCACAAATTCTACCCAATTTCATGAATTTTGGTGTTGATTCTAGCATAAAATCATATTTTTGAGTCAAGAAACTTACCTCATAGTGATACCCGTTGAAATATCTCTTCAAATCACTCAAAGCCCTCCCTTGACGAAGTAAAAATGGTGTAAAATTATGAGGGTTCGCGTCTGAAACTGTTAACTTAACTGTTCTGTCACTGACGCCTTCTTCTATGCGATCGCAATGGCCCTCCTACGATCGCATAAAGTAAATTTTTCTAGGCCTATTTTTCTTCTATGCGATCACAACCCAGTGTATGCGATCGCACTATTTAACATTATGAACCTATGCGATCGCACTCTCATCTATGCGATCACATAGAGCAAATTCCTAGCCCCTCAATTCCCTTCTATGCGATCGCATTAACAACCATTGCGATCGCACTGTGTAATTTCCTCAACCTATGCGATCGCACACCCTCTATGCAATCGCACAGAGCAATTTCTTATCCCCTTCAGGTCCTTCTATGCGATCGCAGGCCTCTCTATGCGATCGCATAGAACAAAGTCTGCCTGCAAATTTCTGCTGCATTATTCAAGTTCAAAACTTACCGTTGGGCATCCGAAATCATCCCGAGACCCTCGGGACCTCAACCAAATGCACAAATATGTCATATTACTTCATTCAAACTTGCTCGCAACATAAAAACACCATCATAAATATCAAAATCATCAAATTCTCACGGATTCAAGCCTAAGTTTCACTAAAACTTCAGAAACTAGAATTTGATCTAAATTCCAACCTAAACACCTCCGAATGATATGAAATTTTGCACGCATCTCCAAAATCACATAACGGAGCTACTGCAACTCTCGGAATTCCATTCAGAGCCCCAGATCAAAATCTCGCCTGTCATCCGGAATTCGCCAAAATTTAACCTTAGCCAATTCAAGCCTAAATCTACAGCGGACCTCCGAATTCGATTCCGATTGCCCTACTAAGTCATAAATCATCCCCGAAACTAGTCGAATCATCAGAAATCCATTCCGAGCTTTCTAACTCATCGGTCAACATCCAGTTGACTTTTTCAAACTAACATTCCCACAAAGAGGTTTATTGCCTCATTTCTAACCGGATTCTATCCAATTTACTTCTAACTCTCCAAACACATATAAATGAACATATTAAAGTATAAAATGGATAAAACGGGGCGGTAAATCCCGTAACGACGGGTCGGGTCGTTATATTCTCCCCAACTTAAACAAACGCTCGTCCGCGAGCAGGTCAAGAAACATACCTGAAGTCTCAAATAAGTGTGGATATCTGCTCCGCATCTCCTTCTCGGTCTCCCAAGTTGCTTCCTCCACGGGACGACCTCTCCACTGCACTTTCACTGAAGCTATGTCCTTGGATCTCAACTTACGAACCTGTCGACCCAAAATGGCTACCAGCTCCATATCATAGGTCAAGTCCTCATCCAGTTGTATCGTGCTGAAGTCTAATACATTAGACGGATCTCCAACGTACTTCCGGAGCATAGATACATGGAACACCGGGTGAACTCCCGACAAGTTAGGTGGCAAAGCAAGCATATAGGCCACCTCCCCAAATTTCCTAAGCACCTCAAAAGGTCCAATAAACCTTGGGTACATGAATCCTCCTCTAAAGGTCATAACATCAAGTGGCATTACCACAACTCATGATTCTGTCCAAACACTATTAACCATGAAACACCTCAAGTCACCATGCTCAAAACGGTCAGCCACGCACATATTTAGGTCTGAACTCAAGCAATCAATTACACCCGTGGTGATACAATTAATATACGCTATCAAATCCTGAAAGGACACAACCGATGTGCTATTCGCCGAACGGTACCCAATACGGGCTTTTCCCTAGAAGCCAAGAAGTATTGTATACAAGGTAACATATAGGAAACTATTCTCCACATCACATTGTTGTGGCGTGAAACCCGCTCCAATAACATACCCGTGGCAGCGTGCCACCCGATCCAGATACCATACCTGTGGCGGTGTGCCACCCGATCCAAATAATCCGTGGCGGTGTGCCACCCAATCCACGCATAAATCTCGCAAAAGGAAATGCACATCGAGTCAAGTTTCTCATTACAATAAACATATATAGCCTCAAGCTCGGCCACAAGAAACGCACCCGACAAAGTTCCTCAGTGCCGGAACTGAATCAATGGTAGAAACCTCTACACTGTCATTTGCCACGAAGGCCCAACTAACAAGAAATACCTACCAGTCGTCCGCTGGTCCTAGGGTACTACTACCCTGCTGGAGCATAATCAGATGCACTTTGCTATGCAATTTGTGGCATTTCCGACATAGTCCATATCACATTAGTCTAGACAACCCGACTTGTGACAACTAGTCTGCAAACAAATATCCTAGCCCAAATTCATCATATCAAGCAAAGAGAGAGCCGCTAGAGCTTCCAATTTCCAATAACCGCTAAACGGTGCCGATGCACACGATATACAACCACTGCATAGGCGGATTACGAGAACTCCTAGTCTCCAACACATATATAGCACATGAATCACTATGCCTGATTCCACACTCCACTATACGAGTACATAACACACATCAAGCATCCATACATACCACGAAAGCCATTCAGAAATTTCACTATGCCATCAACAACTCGATCATTACAGTCGATCCAACAAGAGAATATCGCAATACCATACCACACTAAGATACATGGAAACTTCTATCCCTCCTCATACGCCGCAAACATCGACACACTCAACTAGTCAAGGACCTTCATGATCCCATATAGAAGAAAATCATTACACATTCCAAGCTTCGCATACCAACAGAAGATGTACTCATGTTCAGACCACGGTGAAACACATCACGAACTCTTTCTCCCAATTCCATTGCACCAACTAAACTGCCAGGATTGAATCCTTCTACCCACATCGAGCTACGTAACTACCAGCATTCAAGAGCTTGGCTGCACAATACCTGCAAGACTCATTACTTCAAGCACATACCAGGAATTACTCGTGTTTTTTTCATACTGTTTCGATTTATTATCAAGCTATTCCATTTATCCCAATTTTCTTTTTGATTCATCTTTAATTTAATATTCTCCTTTACTGAAGCATCACAATACCTCAACTCAGTTTACCACACGAGACTCATACATAAGACCACACAATCTAGGACCCATAGGCCACTGAGTACTCTCTCAGGTGTTCCCTAGAAGTACCACATTCTATAATACTTTATTCGAAGAACTTCATGCGATTCTGAATTCGTTATCATTACCTTCCAGTATGGATATATAGAATCCCACAATTAACATAACATACCACAAGTCTCGATCTCTTCTAACGAAACCACAGTCTCTAGCCACATACACAATCTTAAGGCACCTGACTGTTACATTCAAACTCTTGAACACCGCAAAACCATTCTCGGGCGTCATTCACCCTTATTCAACTGTAATTCAACTGTCTTATTGAACAGAACCACTCGTGCTTTGTTAGAACTCTCACACCGCAGAACATAATTACATACAGATATAAATAGCTATCTTTCTTTTCTATACACCGAGCATTCTCTATCAACAACAGTTTAGAACATCCTAATATTTCTTCTTATCAACGAAGCACCATATACCCTTTATCAAAATTTCCCAACATACCTAAAGATAGAACCAACATAGTATACAACAATGCAATTAGTTAATTAATAGCAACCTCCCCAACTTGTCTCGAAGCCATATATCAAATCACCTTTAACCACTAATAGCATTCTTACTCAAATGATACCGCAATGTTACAATGAGATTAAACTTGAGTCATTTACAAGCTTTGACAGAGACTCGAATCATCAGAAACCTTAACTCTTCCGCAGTTCTTGCATTTATACACACACAACCGTTAAGCCCACTCTTTAGGTGACAAAACCTTTTCTAAGTCCCAAATTTTCCAGAAATTTCGATAGAGTTTCTTTTGTAATTGGCCTACCCACCTGCCAGAGAATCACCAAAACCGTCCTAACAATACATCGGCAACTTGACAAGACATTACAATGTATATCAACAACATTAACCTCAATATTACACAAATTACCTCATCAAAATTGATACATAGGCATGCGCTGCACCTGCTCGAATAATAATATATATCAGCTAACTTTCACCACAATACAGATAGCACAACACATTCGGTCCTCCTGAGTTTGAACTCATACTACCACACGTAGTGCACTTTACCTTTCCACTAACAGACATGAACATATTCACCACGCCCATAACTAGGGGCTACACAACGGATCACAATAAGAGTCTAACACCTAACGGCTCATCCATTATCAAGCTGCCATTTCCACAATTTGGGACAATACTGGTCATATAAATTTCATAATACCAGCTCGCAGAATCAGAACCTTGGTGCTCAAGCCATAGACAAAGATTTGGCCTCAAGTCCTCCCGACTAGCCCAACATGAACCCACAGAGATTATATCTCGTCCCTTGATAGGGGAGTCACAAGCCATCAAGGAGATCATATTACTGAGCACTCGAGTGCGCATACAGACGTGTGGAAGGAATTTCAACAATTACATTTCAAGCTGAATCAAGTACGCACGATAAGAATTCCAAGATTGTGAAGCGTTTCCTAAAAGATTTGCAGCCTCCCGAGGATAAGCACAGGCGTCCCCGTGCCGATCCACGAGACTCTACCAACCGACTCATGACTCATGAGGCCTAGTAACCTAGTATTTGATACCAACTTGTCACGACCCCAAAACCCGATCGTGATGGCGCCCAGCATATTGCTAGGCCAATCCGACCAAATACACTCTCGTCCCAAGCTTAGAGCTCAAAATTTCTTATTTTAAGTCATTATCAGAGAAAGAAGCCAAATTAGAGTGATAGATATAATAATATCCCAAAATCTTCTAAGAACAACGTAACTTCCCAAAGATCTGGAGTCACGAGCCAAGAGCCTCTATCAGAATATCAGTCAATACCGTAAATAACTCTACAAGTCTAAGAGTACGCAGAATAAATAATAACATAATAGTAAGGGGAAAAAGTCGGGTCCTGCGGACGCCAGGCAGCTACCTCGACGATCCCAACTAGGTCTAGACCAGCACCAAGCTCAGCTAAGCCTCCAGGTACCTGAATCTGTACACATGGTGCAGGGAGTCGAGTGAGTACTTCCAACTCAGTGGTAATAAAAGTAAATAATGCTGAGAAAAAGAAAACCACACAAAGCACTATCTCATGCTATATAATACAGAACCATCTTTTAAACTACAATACACTTTTATTTTATTCCTTTTCAGCATATGTGAGTAGATTATTTAGAAATCTCTTTTTAATGTCTTTTCCTTTCATTATGACAGCTCAATACATGGTACAACCTTAGATAGTGCAAGTCTGCACTCAAATCAACCCCTTGGGCTTAGCACTCCTTATCAATTTCCACTAGAGTATCTGGTCAATAAGGCAGATAACACATGTATGCCAGTAATGTATGAGTGCTAAATGTCATGCCATGTACTACAAGTAAGCCAATATAAGTATACAATGCAATGCATATGACGTTGTGGCGTACAACCCGATCCATGCAAAGGCGCCCGCGCTCACTGGGGGTGTGTACAGACTCCGGAGGGGCTCCTACAGCCCAAGCGCAATAATACTGCAGCATGTAGTTCGATCCATATACTACTGCGGCGTGTAGTCCGATCCATGCAACATGCTACTGCGACGTGCAGTTTGATCCACGCATGTATATGCATATGCTCACATATCACTCGAGGCCTGAAAGCCTCCTCACATAAATCGTCATGCCCTCACATATGGCCCTCGGCCCCAATCAGTCTAACGAATAATCAAAAAGCCCCTCGGGCAACAGTATCATATCAGCTCACAGCTAAAAATGTCATCAAACCTTGTTCAAGTTTTTCAAATCTTATAAAAATGCTGAGTAGCAAAATACCATTTTAAAACCTTAGATTGAGATAAAAATATGTACAGTATTACCAAGACAGTGATACCAATCCCTGAAGGATTCAGATAATCGGCACGAAGCCCAAAACATGATAATTAGTCCAAATCCCGATAATTAATATCTTTATTAAAGTGTCAATTCAATTTCAAGCAATTAGGTAGTACTTTTATTAAGCGGGACAGACCGAGTCTCAATCCCCAATAGTGCTCTACCTCACACCCGTTATCCGACGTGCAAGTCACCTTAATACAACACTAGGATGTGCAAGTCCGGGGTTTACTAACCCTCAGGACATCATTTACAAGTATTACCCACCTCGATCCGGCGAAAACTCAAGGCCGCGATGCCCTAGCTCCTCAGAACAGGCCTCCACGCACGTCAAAACTAGCCAAAATCAGTACAAATATATCAAAATAGGCTAATGGAACAACACCCAATCGAAAACAATCAAAATACATGAAAAATCTCAAAACTAGCAAAACTTGAGCCCCAGACCCGCTTCTCGAAAAATTACAAAAGTCACATTTTCAGAACCCTTATCTCACCCCGAGTCCATACATATAAAGTTTATCAAAATCGAACTCTGCTTGCCCACTCAAATCGTCAATTTTCTATTTCCTAGGCTTAGAGCAAAATCCCCCATTTTTACACCTTAATTCCTCCCTTTTTGGAGATTAAATCCATGGGTTATCAGTATATTGACATAAATTGAGTCCAAGAGTTCTTACCTGATGTTACTCCACGAATCCCTCTTCAAAATCACCCAAAATCCCTCTTTGTTCGAAGCCCAATTAGTTTTACCCTTCTGAAAATCGAATAAGCTGAAGCCTTAAACCTATAGGAACTTTCGCTTTTGTGACTCACAAGTCGCTTCAACAGTTTCTCTTCTGCGACCGCTTGACCGCTTCTACGATATTCCACTTAAACTCCCACACCGCTTCTGCGGTTAAAAATCTCGCTTCTGCGTCCCCGCATATGCAGAATATTATTCGCTTCCGCGGAAACCCCCAGACTGACCCTGTCGCTTCTACGGGTGGGTTTCCACTTCTGCGGACTCGCTTCTGCGGTCCATTTTTGTAGGAGCGGAAATACGAGAAGCCAGAACTACAGACCTGATGCAATGCACAAAATTCCCCGTTTAACCTTCCGAAACCATCCTGAGGCCCCCAGGACCTCAACCAAAAATACAAACCCACTATAAATCATCATACGAACTTTCTCCAATCATAAAAAAAACATACCATTAAACACACAAATCATCAAATTAAGGCGGATTCAAGCCTAAGTTTCAACTAAATCTTCTGAAACCTACTTTCGATCAAAAACCCGACCAAACGATGTCCGAATGACCTGAAAATTTGCGGACATATCCAAAATCACCTAACGAAGCTACTGCAACTGTCAGAATTCCATTCCGACTCCCGGATCAAAATCTCACCTATCGATCAGATTTCACCAAAATTCCAACTTAGCCAAGTCAAGCCTATTTCTAAACCGAACCTCAAAATTTAATTCCGTTCGCTCCCCTAGGTCATCAATCACCTCCCGAAGCTAACCAAATAACCGGAATTCGATTCAGAGCCCTTTAACCACATAGTCAACTTCAGGTTGACTTTTCAGAAACAAGATTCACTCTAGAAGGCTATATGCCTTATTTCCAACCAGAATTAATTCGAATTTCCCCGATAGACTCTAACAGAGATATAGAAATATGAAACAACATAATGAGGGGAAAACGGGGCAGTAATTCACGTGACGACGGATCGGGTCGTCACAGAATATTACGTCAGTTTGAAATGACATTGTTTCATCATGTTGCACATGTTCCCCATACGTTACATCGTTTCCCTCACTTGTTCTATTTTGAAATTAATGAGGCGACGTTTGGGCTTTCCCGATTAGGGTGACTATATTCTTATAAATAGGGATAGACACTCCTTATTTGAATTGTGGTATTTTTCGAGCCTTTGAAGCCTAGTTATTTTCTTCTTCGAGCTTCCAGCTTCTATGTTTTCTTTTTCCCTTTAGTATATTTTTCTATTGTCATCTCCTTCATCTTTGTGTTTCTTTTTCTCACATAGTTAGTAAAATGAACAGTGTCCCTCTCACCTGACCCCGTGACTTTGGCTGTGGATATACCTCCTTATGAGGAAGGGGCAGGCATGGTGGAAGATGAAAACTTCCCCACCGTGGATAAGATAATCCCATGCTCCAGGAATGCTAGGTCAAACGTCAAAAACCTAACTGAGGATGATCCTAAACCTGAACTTGTCATTTCTACGATGGATGTGGCGACGATCACTACATTTAGGACTAAGTGGCAAATCTTGGCCTATGTTAAAATCATTCCCGTTGGTAGTGATGTTTTACAAATACATCGCCCGGAGTACTGTGCACTTTTCGCGTACCCGTTTGTCATTGGAAAAATGCTTCCTTTTGCTTCCTTGGTAGAGTATTTTTTCAGTTTTTACAATATGTGCATGGCTCAGCTCTCTCCATACATATACAAGATTTTCCTTATGCTTATCATATATGCGAAGCTGTCCAACCGTGATATTTCTCTACAACATGGGCTCCACCTCTTCGCCCAAGTTTTCATGGGGGCACGATGATTCATATGCTCTATCGGGGGAACAAAGGGTTGGTGGTGAAGATGGACGATAAAACTAATCGTTGTTTTTGGAAAATTTCTTCTGTGTGAAGACATAACACGTGGTATCGAACCCCAGTAGATTCCTAGAGGAATGGAACTTTGCTCGTAAGTGTTTCCCTTCCAAAATGACCTTTGTTTATTTTGGGGTAATTTGATCGCTCCCTTTTTACATTTGTAGCCGAGCGGGAGCCTCCTTACCCAGTTGTTGACATTCGCGACTGGGTGAGTTAGGTTTTTCCCCATATTGTGGGGATTCGCGACCGTTCGCACTTGAATAAGAGGTTTGGGCATAGACATGCGGCATGTATCTTTCTCTTTGTTTGTATGCTGGAGGGCATCAACGAAGGCCATGGCTCCTATGCGAACTTTTTATGTATCTCGGTCGAGCCCGTACTCGCTGTGGTTGAAATTGAACCTGCTCATGCCAATATTGTTTCACAGAATACAGCTTTGCATGGGCTTGGCCACCCAGATGCTCCTCCCCTAGCGGGGATTACGACTCCCGTAGTTCATTTGGTGGACGAGTAATTGGAGGACGAAGATGGAGAGGCTCTGTTAAAGAGGCAGAGGATAATGGATGATAGGGAGACTGCACCGGGGGGCCTTTGAGGGTGAACCCATGTTAGTGTCATCCGAACTGGATGGTGGTACGAGTTTAGGCATGGAAATCGTGCCTCTTTCGATCATGGAAGTGGCTCCATTTGAAGGGGGCAAGGCTTAGAGGCCGTTTCGACCATTCTGAGTGGTCCATCGTATTCACAACAGGCCCGTGATTTCTCTTCGGCCATCGAGATGGCAAAGAATGTGGTTATAGATGACTATGAATCCGGTTCAAATATTGACCCTAAGGACATAAACATGTTTGAGGCAGGTTCACTAGGGTTGAGGCAGAAATGGACAGTTCCTCCCGTGTGATTGAGATTTACCTAGATTGCAATTTGATGGAGGACATGGTGAGCCCGGTGCCCCAATTTTCCATTCTTTTTTCCGCTACTGAAAATATGGTCCTTCATAAGATCAGCGATGTTCACCTGTCACGAGGCATAGCCGGAATGACTTTGAGGGTGAGATCTATATGCTTTCTTCGTCTTATGTCTTCCACCCTTGCGGAATTTTCTTCATGATCTCTTTTCTTTCTTCAGACTTTTATACTGGAGACTAAGAGTATCCGTCTCGAGGAGAGACAGGCTGCCATTTTTTAGAAAATGGTTTCAAAGTACTGGTGATACCGTGACAAAGGCCGCGAGATGCATACACGACTTAGGGCAGGCGGCAATCTTTAGTCCTTTAAAGATGAGTTGGAGCGGAAAGACGAGGATCTGGTGCGGTCCATTGGCATATACAACAAACTCGAGGGTCTGCTTAGGCTAAAGAAGAGGAGCTCGAGGTGGGCAAAGGGGTTACAACTGAGTGCGTTGCTCTTCAGGCGAAGGAGTGGTCTTGCGGGTGGAGCTTGATTAGAGTATCACCAGAGTCGCCGGTCTAAGTGTTAAGTTGGCAGAGAAAGTGACCAAGTAGGAAAGTAAGATGACCAAGCTAGAGAAGGCTGAGGGAGCTCGAGTAGCGGCCTTGGCGAGGGTTGCAACACTGGAAGATTCTATCCGTATTCTCCGGTCTGTGCGAGCAACAAAAATGGAAACGACCTCTCTAAAGGAGGCACGACATGATGAGCGAATTGGTGGGCTTGAGAGAGATGTCTCAAGCATGGGTGATCAAATTGCCAATCTTGAGGTTGAGAGGGTGCGATTGTTGGCTTCGAGTCCTCCTAATGCATCTGCCTCTATTGACGTTCCTTGCCATTTGTATGAGATGTGGATCCGCGTTGAGGCTCAACGGGATATATGTAAGGGCTTGTTGGCAACAAGGAATGTTCCTGAAGCCGCTTTTGAAGTATTTCGTATTAAAGCGCATGAGGCCCGACTTGCCTGCGACTATGACCCTGCGGCACGGGAGGTTGATGGACACGATTAGGCCGAAGACATGTGTACCTTTGATGATAAACATTCTGATTGAGAGGGCGACGGTGGGGTGAAGCCGTTGAACCAAATAGAGAGAAAAATGACTACGGGGATAAGGCCTTTGCACATTTTTACTTAATTTTTCCTCCTATACTTATTATTATTTATTTATTCTAGTACTTAGTTAGTAGAGTGGCCCCCCTTGGTTTGGCCCTTTGTCAAACGCTATTTTTCCTTTGAATAGAACAATCGATTTGTCCTTGATTGTACGTCTTTGGCCTTTCCTTCTCTTTTCTTTTCGAATTTCTTGGATCTTCTCGCAATAAGCCCCTGACATAGTAATTCGAGCGGGTTGAATTTGACCTGCTAATTCGAGCGAGGTCGAATTTGACTTGTTATTTCGAGCGAGGTCAATCTAACTTACTAATTGGAGCGATGTCGAATTAGACCTGTTAATTCGAACGAAGTCGAATTTGACTTGCTAATTTGATCGAAGTCAAATTTGACTTATCAGTTCAAGCGGGGTCAAATTGACCTGTTAATTCGAGCTGGGTCTAATTTGACTTGCTAATTTGAGCGAAGTCGAATTTGACTTGCTAATTCGAGCAAGGTCGAATTTAACTTTTAATGAATTCGAGCAAGGTCGAATGTACATTTCCTGTGTTGACGTGATGTGTAAACTTGGTGGAGTTACGTAAGAATTCCATAAGGTGCTTGCTTTCTTATTCATTGGAGAAGACTACATATTGTACGACCCGCATATATATTCGAGTCCCAGGCATGACAAGCTTGTTATTTTAAAGAATTACACAATATCCTATCATCTCTTCATGAGAGAGAGGGCAATGTGCATAAGGTATAGATTGATATCTAATTTTTTTATTAATCCATTTGAAAATTCTCATTTACAAAATCGGCGAGATTCAAGCTTAGCAAAATTTCTATGGTAAATTGATGAATTCATAAAGTCTATAATTTTATTTTTATTTAGTTAAGTATCAAAATGTTGCTACATTCTTCATTTATACTATCAATGTAAATAAGATCCTATTGGGAGAGTACATAAAACTATTCATTAGAGTCATGACAAACAAAAGAATCATTACAAATAAATACGAATGTCTAGTCATGAATAAGCATTGAGGAAATTATTCTAGATTACAAAAGACAAGAAACAAAGAGTTACTGTCTTTAATGAAGTGGTTTTGATGGTAAATCTTAAATGCTTCATCCTGTTTTATTTGATTTGACATCGTTGATTGTGGGGTGTGAACACTGCAAATGAGGGTTCAGATTTGCGCCGCTATGAGATTTATAACTTTTGATCAAAACACATTATTGAAAATCTTTGAATTACTTATTTGGAACAAAAGAGCCTATTATAGTGGCCACTTAACAGGGGTATAAATGTCATTTCACAAAGTTTACAGGTGTCACTGGAAATTAGCTGTTTTTCAGGTTGGAGTCTAGGAAAAACGAGGTCTTTGTCCCCCTAATACGTTTCTCAGGTATTGATTTCCTCGTTCACATCTATTCCTTTGTTCCACGCCCTCTGACTCTGATAGCTATCTCCGCCGTAAATAACCACCGTCGCCGCTGCGTTCCAACGCGTTATCGTCGCTAATCTCTGACAAAGTATAATTTTTTCCAGCTCAAACACCGTTGACTTGCTAATTCCCCTTTGCTTGCTGACGATAGAGGAAATAGGAAACTGCATTTTAGGTGTTTTTTCCACGCCTATCAAAACCTTAATTCGATCAGTTCCTTCAGGTTGGTTTTTCTTGTTTTTTTTCGTACGCATTGTTAAGTTACTCCGGACCTCTACATCGAAAAGATTTTGTCTGGTTATTTTTGATATGATTAACTCGAGACATTTTCGATTTTGCTAATAGAACCAACAAACTTGTGGGTCCCTACGAGCAAGGGCGGCTCAATAAATTTTGTGGCATAAAGCCAGATTTTAATAAGAGACTTTATATTTTTTTATTAATACATATGCATAAAAAAGTTAGTCTTGCCTTTTTTTATATTTGGTATTTATAGTATAACATTCTTAAATGATAAAGTCTTTAACTTCACAGAATAATATTATTATTATTTTTATTAGTAAGAGCTAACTTAAATATACAAGATGTTAGACATGTATTTTCAAATATCCCCTTTGATATTTTTACAAAAAAATATATGTATTAATATGAAGATTTTAAGTAATTTAATTGAAAGTTCTAAAATATTTTTGGTGTTAAGGAGTAGACAATCTTCATTTTTTTTGTCCAAGGTTTTTTTTTTTCAAATTTTAATATTGTCTAACTTGAAATAAAATCATAATATTTATCACACCTCCCTTTTTACTACCCCAACACTTTAAAGCATATAAATACGCTCGTAGGGTATACCCCGACATTCAAATATCCGAGACGAATAAAATAACGTAAGGGGAGGAGTTTTTCCAATTAAAGGACAGTCGGAACGGGATCAATTTATTTAATTATTCAAAGTCGCCACTTGGGAAAATAATGGTGTCCCAAGTCACCGGTTTAATCCCGAACCAAGGAAGTTTATGACTCTGTAATACAGTCTGCGAAACTAGAAACCTGGATAAGGAATTCTGTTAACCCGGGAGAAGGTGTTAGGCACTCCCGGATTCCGTGGTTCTAGCACGGTCGCTCAACTGCAATTTTTGCTTTTATCTGATTTCCTTATATATTTTAATTATGTGCTTTTAAGTTCCGCTTTTCAATTTTTAGGAAAATTGCGACGTCACGAAAACACATTTCGAGTCACACCGCAACCAGTACGCCTGTGACTTTAATGTATTTCAGTTTCGCCGAGAGTAAGATTTGGGTCACATAAATGCGCACCCGTATTTAGGAAAGTAATATTATTATAAGTCGCGCCTAAAGTTCCTACGTCTTGATTAACTTTTGGAAAGACCGTGAAATTCGCTAAACGGTCAACACGAGTTCTAAGTATTTTACAACCTTTATTGAGGGCCATGCAATCTATCATTTTTGTTAAGCTTAATCGCACGAGCATAAACATCCGCGACAATGGCAAATCGTGGCATGGTGGCCCCCCACTTTGTTAACAATTACAAACTAATTAGAGTCTCCAACAGCTAACAATTCAAGTATAAACTTCAGCAATTAAACAAACCAATAATAGCCATCAAACAAAGGTAACATAACAGATGACACATGAGCAATTTTCACCAGTTCTTATTCCCAAACAAATCAGCAGATTTATGTCGTTTTGTCAAAGAGCCGTACCTGGTCAGCGGCGAAACAAGCAAAAATTGAACCAACTAGAAGTGAAGAAGAACCGCTACAGAGTTTTAGCAACGAGGACTCAGCAAAAATCATCAACGAAACAGCAAATCCGCGACTCCCGAAAGGCTTTAATGAAAAGCAACTTTTCCTTAAAAATTGATTGAATTTACATCGAACTCCAAACATATATTCAACAGCAAATCTCTAAACAAGCACTTGGACACGCGACTGGAAATACAGAACAACAGTCTCAACTCGAACCTTATGTATATTAATATGAAACTCCAAATGCATATAGCAAAGTCGGATTCCGATTGTCAAACTCGACCGGAGAAAATAAACAGCAACAAGATTTTGGACTAGAGCTTTCAAAAACAACCCGAGCGGTGATTTCAAACAAGGAGCCCGAACTCGCCGGTAGCCTCGAATTGGCACAAGAAAAGCTCGAAATCGGATAGACCATAAACTCAGTTCCCAATTACCTGGAAAGAGAACTAATAGCAAGAGCAAAAGGCAGCAGAATAAGACCAAATAAAGGCAAAACAAGCGGCTGAGAAAGGTTCAGCTATGCAGACAACAGCGGAACACAATCCTTTACCAAATACGCAAACAGCTTCGACCCAACGTAATCAATGAAGAACGAGTGCAAACATATACAGGCAAATTATCGGTGAGATCTTAATCAAATTAACATAATATCACATCCTCCATTTCCTTTCTGCAGCAAAGCTAATGGATCGACCGACTGATTCTCCACTCCAAAGTTCAAGTCAAAGGTGTAATCTAAATGGAGATCGATTTTTTTTATCTTGGAACAAATGGAATCCATTGAATATGTTGCACAAAAATATGAAGTTCAGCTTCTTCAAATTGCTAGCAACGATAAGCAACTTTCCATTGAATTCCACTGTGCCGTTTTTTGTTGTCTATCCCCCATTGTGTATAGGTTTTTGCTTTTTAAGTAGTGAAATGGGTAGGGTTTAGTAATGACTTGGGCTCAATTAGGTGGATTTTGGATATTTGGGCCAGGGAAAATTAAGGAAAAATGACCCAATTCATGTCTTTTACTAAGATAGCCCACTTATTTTATTTATTTTGTAATTGTTTTTTGGTTATTATATTTTTTTCTTCTAATTTTATTAAAATGCTTGACACTAAAATCTATTTCCTATCCATTAGTAAAAAATTCAAAACTAAAACATATTTAAACTAAAAATGCAAGATGGACCATTTTTGTTATTTTCTTTACATTTTGTTCTAAAACAAATTGATACTAAAAAATGTGAAATTAAATTCCTAAATGCAAATGCATATTTTGTATTTTTTTTATATGAATTTTCATGCAACTAAATAATACGCAAAATTGTAAAAAATAAGGAAAAATTATTTATTTTGAATTTTATGGGAATAACTCATATATAGGGTAAAAATCACGTGCTCACAACTGCCCCTCTTTGCTCGGGAACACGAAGAGTTTCCGTGCAAAGATAAGTGAGCAACTATGAACGATTTTTACCCGTTCGAGTATTCCGTTGTGAAGCATTTTGAAAAGCTTTGACCGCACCCTGCTTCAGAGGTTGCCTACATATCCTGGGCTAAACAGGAATCAGGTCGGTGTAGTTCGGGAGTGATGGAGTATCGAGGTTGAGAGTCGAGGTTCCGTCCGAGGCTCCGGTCCGCTATCCCGTTATTACATCAAAATTGAAAAAGACTTACTAAACCTATCAGCTACGAGTTACAAAATTCCTATCTATGAGTCTTCTGAAGCTTGATCTTGAGTTGGTTCGGTGCTTCATGCGGACCCTGATCTGAATCTTGATGCTTGTTAGCCGTAGGTGTTGGTTCAATCTTCTTCGGCTTTTGGATCAAGTCCGGACATATAGTGCTCATGATTTTTTTTCAGGTGGCCTCCTAGTTGCTGAGCCTTGACTTGTATTTCTCTTTCACTGGCATTCTTGTTATTGCCTCGACTTGTTTAACTTTTTTTCACCGGCATTCTTGTTCTTGCCTTGACTTGTTCAAACATTCTTCAATATGAAGTATTCGTCCATTCTCCAGGTGGACCTCTGCTTGTGACAAAATAAACAACTAAAGAAAGATTTTTCTGCCCCAGTATGGTGACTAGGCACATCATTTTCATTTTTTTTCTTTTTAATTTTTTAATTTTTTTTAATTTTTTTTTTTGTTTTTCTTTTTAAATGCAGCCATGTATGGAATGAAATGAAGAAAAATATTCCCGTGTTAGAAGGTGGGCGCCTAACAGAAATTAAACGTGCAATGCAGAAAAGTATTCCCGTGTTTGAAGGTGGGCGCCTAACAGAAATTAAACGTGCGATGCAGAAAAGTATTCCCGTATTTGAAGGTGGACACCTAACATAAATTAAACGTGCAATGCAGAAATGTATTCCCGTGTTAGAAGGTGGGCGCCTAACATAAATTAAAAATGCATGAAATTAAAAACTTGTGTTACCTTGACTGAAGGTTATCTTAGGTAAAAAATTCATCAGACTAAGACATTTAATCTCAGGAGAAAGTTTCAACAGACTAAGATTGTATCTCACTGGACTATGCCCATTTCAATGTAATCTCAGGAGGATTAACCATCGGACTGAGTTTATGACTCCAGGAGATAACTCTTCGGATTGGGTCTATTTTCTGTGTTATCTCAGGAGGAATTTCCATCGGACTGAGATTATGACTCCAGGAGATAACTCTTCGGACTGGGTCTATTTATACTTTCCTTTCTTTTCAGCTTTTGCCTTTCTTTCTTTTCCAACTTCTGATTTTACCTTTCAAATTATGCCTTTCCTTTTCGTTTCAAATTATGCCTTCATTTCCTTTTCCAACTTCTATTTTCATTGGCTTCTGCCTTCCTTTTTGTTTCAAATTATGCCTTCATTTCCTTTTCCATCTTCTATTTTCATTGGCTTCTACCTTCCTTTTGTTTTCACATTGCATTATCTCTTTATCTTAGGTGAAAAATTCAACAGACCAAGACTTTTATCTTGAGAGAAAGATTCAGCAGACTAAGATTCTTTCCTTTCATCTTAGGTGAAAAATTCATCAGACCAAGACTTTTATCTTGGGAGAAAGATTCAACAGACTAAGATTGTATCTTACTGGACTATGTCCATTTCAATGTAATCTCGGGAGGATTATCCATCGGACTGAGTTTATGACTCCAGGAGATAACTCTTCGGACTGGGTCTATTCATTTGCATGGTCTCAGGAGGAATATCTATCGGGCTGAGTTTATGACTCCAGGAGATAACTCTTCGGACTGGGTCTATTCATACTCTTCTTTCTTTTTTGGCTTTTGCCTTTCTTTCTTTTCCAACTTCTGATTTTACCTTTCAAATTATGCCTTTCCTTTTCGTTTCACATTGCATTATCTCTTTATCTTAGGTGAAAAATTCATCAGACCAAGACTTTTATCTTGGGAGAAAGATTCAACAGACTAAGATTTTATCCAATTCATCTTAGGTGAAAAATTCATCGGACTAAGACTTTTGTCTTAGGAGAAAGTTTCAACAGACTAAGATTGTATCATTCTCCGATACTTGCTTCATTTACCTTTCAACTTGAATTGTTCATCTTCAAAAACAATTGTATTCACCTTCATGCTCTTCGGATGACTATCCGATGACAGAAAATTTTTTCCTGCCCCAGTTTGACAATATCTTTTGCTCCTGTTTCAAAGCAAAGAAAACTCTGTCAGTTTAAAAATGCGGTGGTTGGTTGTGGCCTTGAACTTTCCACTTGACTGCTTGGCCTGTTCACCGACTATTCTTTTCATTCTTTCTTTGTTCAAAACCCGCCTTTCTTACGGCATGTATGTTGTTCCTTTCTTGACGGATCCCACAATTCCGATCTTGAAGTCTATGATTTCTTCAATGATTTCACTGGACAACCTTGGGTGTTTCTTGACTGGCTCTTTCTTTTGTCGGAATACACTCCCATATTTCCATTTGTTATATTTTCCCCGAGTTGGCACTTTGCCGACCTTTGCATCTTGCATGAACCCCAAACGTTTTTATTGTTGCCCGTTCCATTGCACATGTTGCTCTTTTGGCTTAAAGCACTGGCCTTGTCTTTTCCCGACTTACGACAATTGTCGTGTTGGCCAAATCCCATCTTGTGCAATTGGAAAGCTTGGTGGCAAATTTTGAAATCATTTCTATACTTGTTATGACCCGACAGACTCAATAAGAGGGAGGATAAAATAAGGTATGAAGAATAGAAAGAAAGGAAAACATAATTCCTAACAAGAAACCTACGGAAGAATGACCTAGCGGATGTGAATACCGACTCTAGCGACCTTAACATGCACTTCAACCTTCTTTGTGTAGCAAATCTGATGTTCAACTCTTGTTGCAAGTTCTGCCGTGAAACCGGTCTACAACACTTCATTTCTTTGATTTGATCCTTAGTCGACTTGTAGTGCCCATAGGGTTTTCACCATCAAGCCTCTCTCATTTGATTTTTCTCTCAACTTACTGTCGCCTTACTGTGCCCGTGAGGGTTTTCACCGATAAGACTCTCTCATTTTGATTTCTCTCATCGTGGAGTCTCGTGGTGGTTTTCATCATCTTGAATTCTTCATTCTCCTTTGTTCGGACTCGAGTGTTGCCCCTGATGTGATTGACCTTTGTTCGCTTGACTCGGCATTTCTTGAAGATTGATCGGAAGGTCTTCCTTTGGACTGTAATGCGGGCTTTTGGATGGGGTAAGAAAAAAAGGATATAAAGGCTCAAAAATATTTCATCTTGGGTTAAAATTACAACTTTCGGAATCTTATTTATTCAACAACCATAACTTATGCCCCAGTTTCCTTCTTGGGGGATTTTTTTGGATTTTTTCTTTATTGTGACTCAACCTCAGTGAGGTTGCCTACGTACCCTTTCGGGATCAAGTCAAACGTAGTTCGGACTACGTCCGTATTCATTGTTGCATCTTGACTTCTCCCGATTTTTTTCTTTGCATTCTTTTTCTTTCTTTTCTTTTCCTTTTCTTTTCTTTTCTTTTCCTTTTCTCTCTTTTTTTCTTTTCTTTTCTTTTCTCTTATTTTTTTTCTTTTCTTTTCTTCTTTCTTTTTGTTTCTCCATTTGGATTTCTCAGCTCAATCCTCAATTTTTGTTGTTGATTCCGAAAGAGGGGTATGAAAGAAAATATAATAAGGCTCGAAGGGATATCAATGGATAAAGTGTTTGGATAGCCGAATAAAATGCCTTCGTCATTCCAATCTTCAAAACCTACCAAGTACAAACTACACAGTTAAACACCTTTCGACCTATTCATATATTTGCCTTGACGACTCTCAGTGCCATTGGGAAACAATCCCGATACCACGAATGGTTCCTTTAGCTTTGGGGTACTTTTGCCTTTGGTTTTAAACCGATGAAGCATGATGCATTTCCAAGGCATTTCTTTATGTTCTGTTTTCCCCCAATATTCACTTGATTCAGGTTTCACAGTATTCCAATATGTTTCAATTCTTTCGAGTATCATTACATCTTCAACATTGCTTCATTGTTAAATTGACTTTTAAAATCAGGCTTAGAATTATGTGCATGTCATGTTGCTAAAGTCAGTATGAGAAGAAATACAAAGTGATTAGAAATGGAATGACTAGGAATGATGGGAAACAAAGAGTTGTATTAAACTGATGGGTTGAAACAACAAGACGAACAACAAAACGAACAGACTAGACTAGAATTACAAACCTAGACAGCACTAAACAAATTTATTACTAGACAAAGCAAAGTGGAAAGATAGAAGGGTTTTGACTCTCAAGACAACGTCCAGATTACAACCCTGAAATAACCCGGGCAAAAGAGATGATACCAAAATATACCACCAAAACTCCAAGAGACGGAGCGCCTTCTCAATTGACAAACATGGCATCCTAGCCACTAAATTCTGCATTAATGTTGCCAAGATCACTTTCTGTTTCAATATCTTCAACTTCAGTTGACCTCCCAAAAAGATTTTCATCACCCACGTCACCGGGCATCATTCCCACAAAATGTGCTCCGTTATGTGCAAGTAAAGGATTCTGTGCCACTGTCTTGGACCGCAATCATTCCTTCCCGAATCATTCTTTCTATCTCTCTTTTCAAATCCCGACAACTTTCAACATCATGCCCCGGAGCATTAGAGTGGTATTCACACCTTTTGGATGAGTCAAAACTTCTCGCACGTCGGTCCACCGGATTTGGAGGGACGGGTGCAATCATGCCATGTCGTTTTAACTTCTCAAACAAGCTTGCATAGGACTCTCCTATTGGTGTAAAATTATCTTTCAACTTATGTTCCTTTCCATACCCCTGGCTTGGATATGGGTTATAAGGTATTTGAAAATTTTGCGGAGGTTGGTAAAGATTTTGTGATGTTCGGGCTCGCTTTCTTGGGTGTTTTAAGGATTGAGCAACATACTGGACTGGCTCAACAGAGTATGAAGGGTTCTAAGGCGGGTAGTAATGCTTATGAGGGTCATGGAAAACTTGATGAGGTTGCATATACCTTTGAGATGTTCTCATAGGACCTCTTCTCGACCCTGATGTCATCATGACTTCGTCATCCCTCCTATTCACATCACTGAATTCACTTTGGACATCCTGAGCCGCATTTTTGAGAGTTGCTTGACTTATAATTTTGCCTGTCTTAAGACCATCTTCCACCATTTCTCCCATTTTGATTATTTCTTCAAAGGAGTGACCAACTGCAGATATCATGTTTTGAAAGTAATCCGGCTCTTGAGCCTGAAGGAAAACAGTGGCCAACTCGTGATCATTCATGGGTGGCTTAGCTCTCGTTGCCTGCTCTCTCCATTTGATGGCATATTCCCTGAAACTTTCAGTTGGTTTCTTTTTCAGTTTAGAAAGGGAAATGCGGTTTGGGGTGACGTCAATATTGTATTGAAACTGTTTGATAAAGGCTCGTGCCAAATCATCCCAGACGTGCCAACCAGATGCGTCCTGATCCCAAAACCATTCAGATGTTACTCCCGAGAGGCTTTCCCCAAAATAAGCCATAAGCAATTCTTCTTTTCTTCCCACACCTCTCGATTGGTTGCAATACCTTTTCAGGTAGGCTATGGGATTTCCGCGTCCATCATACTTTTCCAATTTGGGAACCTTGAAACCAGGCGGCAAGTGGACATCAGGGAACATACAAAGATCTTTGAAGGCAACACTCTTTTGACCTGCCATTTCTTGCATGTTTTTCAGTCGTCGTTCTAATCTCTTCAATCTTTGGGCCATTGCTTCCTGTACATTCTTTCGGGTAGGCTTCTCAATGTTTGCATGAAGGTCAAACGAGTACGAGTGGTACTCGGGAGAGTGGTACTGTTCTTGCTGTATAGCAGATTGTGACTCATGAGAAGGCTGTCCTTGGCCGTTGGCCCATGCTTGACGCATTTTGGTCATTTGTTGTTTCAATGTTCTGTTTTCCTCAACCACAGTAGACCCTTGTTGAATTTTCTGACCCTGAGTCTCTTGAGCACTCGTAACAACTTCGATGCCGGTTATCATTTTCCTTGGATCTTGCTTTCCAATTTACCACAACCAACCACCTCGACTTTCTGGATCAACAAAATGAAACCACCGGGTTAGCGTTAAGGTATTCCACTTATTGATTTCCTTTGTTTTTTTTTCTGCTATTTTCTTTTCTTTTTCCCTTTTTGTGGTTTTTTCATTTTTCCTTTTTTTTCTTTTTGTAGTTTTTCATTTTTTTTTATTATGGAAATGGTCGAATCCTATGTGGATTGCCTACGTATCATGACCCCGCATGAATCAGACCGAGCGTAGTTCTTGCAAATTAATGCAAGAATAAAGAGATGTTTATATGATTTTTTTGATTTTTTTTTCTTTTTCTTTGAAGGAAAATTATAGAAGCCGATTCCAACTACAAACTTGTGTAGGAGATTTCTACAAGAATAAGAATATTTTTGGTGTCAATTATGACTATTTCTACACAATTGGCCACATAATGGCTTATTTGACAAAATGACTATTTTTGCAAAATTTATTTAAGAAAGATAAGCTTGAAATTTTTTTTTATCCTGTGGCTCATGGGGCATCGTTCGGCATCACCATAAACCAACACAAGACTATTTTTCATAAATTGGCCATATAATGGCTTATTTAGACAAAGTGGCTCTTTTTGCAAAATTTATTTAAGAAAGATAAACTTGAATTTTTTTTTTATCATGTGGCTCATGAGGCATCATTCGACATCACCATAAACCAACACAAGACTAAGGAAGTTAAAAATGCAAAAATGTGGCTATTTGAGCAAAATTTAGGCCATGTAATGGCTTGTTTGATAAAGTGGTTATTTTTGAAAAGTTGAGCGATGACTCAAACTTAATTTTGCGGATACAGCCTTTTGATATTTCCGCGAGGGAATATTTCAAGGCTGTGTCCAAAATTATTTAAAATGATTCAAAGTGGCTATTCTTGCAAAAACGGCCTTCCGGTGTCCTTTTGAGGAACATTCGGCTTATTTTAAGCAAGAATAGCATCACCCGACTTATTTATAACAAAAATAAAAATTTTGATATTTTTTGGTTATTTTTGCAAAAGGGGATTGAGCCCGGACTTGATTTTGCGGCTATGGCCTTGCAACATTTCCACAAGGAATATTTCAAGGTTGTGCCCGCAAATTGTTAAAAATGATTCAAAGTGGCTATTTTTGCAAAAAACAGCCTTCCGACGTCCTTTCGGAATATTCGGCTATTTTCAAAAACAGCGTCACTTTGATTTTATTGACAAAATTAAATACACATTTTTTTTTTTTTTTTAAAAAGGGGTGGTAGTCCAAACTTTATTTTGAGGCTACGGCCTTTCAACATTTCCACATGGAATATTTCAAGGCTATTATTCAAAAGAAAAAGAAAAGACTTCAAAGTGGCCATTTTTGCAAAAACAGCCTTCCGGCGTCCTTTCGGAACATTCGGCTATTTTCAAAAATAGCGTCACTTTGATTTTATTGAAAACTAAAAACACATTGATTTTTATTTTTTTTAAAGGGGTGGTTGGACCCGATGAGGGTTGCCTACGTATCCCACCTAACGGTGAGAATCAAACCTGCGTAGTTCGGTCAGATTATTTGACCAATTATTTCAACAAAATTGGTCTACCTATTTTTCAAAATTTTCTTTTCAAGCAATCGACAATATTTCGATATCTAAAATTTCTCTCTTTTTTTTTCCAGGAATTTAGCCAATCAGCATAATAGGACAAATAAATGCAACATATAACATGCTCGGTCTTTTGGTTACCGGGTCACCTGTCCTAGACGGACCCAACCCCTGTGTTGAGTCCCCTAAGTCATATATGATGCAAATAAACGTCCTAAATCTAGGCTCAATATCCTGATGTTTTCAATGGTACTAGACCGTGTACCCGAGCGGACAACTCGGATCGAGGAGGGGGCTACGTACCGGTGACCCGCGGAGTCAATCGGCTTTGTAACTTATCCGGCCTCTTTTTCTTATTTTTGGTATTGACACTAACGGAAAGGGGAGTCTCAACCAGTAAGCACATCCCCGGAGGTAAGAAGAGAAGGGTTTTCGACACGGTTTTATATATACAATTCACGCAATATCAAAGCGGTAAACATGTAGCACATTAATCAAAATATATAATGAAATCAGATATAAGCAAAAACAGCAATTTAACTGAGCTCGAATTCTTAAACCCTGAACCGAAGTTCTGGGTTATTTGTCCCCTACAAGTGTCTTTATACGCTGTCACACCTCCCTTTTTACTACCCCAAACACTTATAAAGCATATAAATACGCTCGTAAGGTATACCCCGACGTTCAAATACCCGAAACGGATAAAATAACGTAAGGGAAGGAGTTTTTTCAATTAAAGGACAATCGGTTCGGGATTTTATTAGAGATTAATCAGAGTCGCCACTTCTTATTGCTTCCTTTGTTTTCGCTTTCTTATGTTGCATGACTTTCAACTTCTTGTATACAGTCTGCGAAACTAGAAACCTGGATAAGGAATTCTGTTAACCCGGGAGAAGGTGTTAGGCACTCCCGGATTCCGTGGTTCTAGCACGGTCGCTCAACTGCAATTTTTGCTTTTATCTGATTTCCTTATATATTTTAATTATGTGCTTTTAAGTTCCGCTTTTCAATTTTTAGGAGAATTGCGACGTCATGAAAACACATTTCGAGTCACACCGCAACCAGTACGCCTGTGACTTTAATGTATTTCAGTTTCGCCGAGAGTAAGATTTGGGTCACATAAATGCGCACCCGTATTTAGGAAAGTAATATTATTATAAGTCGCGCCTAAAGTTCCTACGTCTTGATTAACTTTTGGAAAGACCGTGAAATTCGCTAAACGGTCCAACCGAGTTCTAAGTATTTTAAAACCTTTATTGAGGGCCATGCAATCTATCATTTTTGTTAAGCTTAATCGCACGAGCATAAACATCCGCGACAATGGCAAATCGTGGCATGGTGGCCCCCCACTTTGTTAACAATTACAAACTAATTAGAGTCTCCAACAACTAACAATTCAAGTATAAACTTCAGCAATTAAACAAACCAATAATAGCCATCAAACAAAGGTAACATAACAGATGACACATGAGCAATTTTCACCAGTTCTTATTCCCAAACAAATCAGCAGATTTATGTCGTTTTGTCAAAGAGCCGTACCTGGTCAGCGGCGAAACAAGCAAAAATTGAACTAACTAGAAGTGAAGAAGAACTGCTACAGAGTTTTAGCAACGAGGACTCAGCAAAAATCAGCAACGAAACAGCAAATCCGCGACTCCCAAAAGGCTTTAATGAAAAGCAACTTTTCCTTAAAAATTGATTGAATTTACATCGAACTCCAAACATATATTCAACAGCAAATCTATGAACAAGCACTTGGACACGCGACTGGAAATACAGAACAACAGTCTCAACTCGAACCTTATGTATATTAATATGAAACTCCAAATGCATATAGCAAAGTCGGATTCCGATTGTCAAACTCGACCGGAGAAAATAAATAGCAACAAGATTTTGGACTAGAGCTTTCAAAAACAACCCGAGCGGTGATTTCAATCAAGGAGCCCGAACTCGCCGGTAGCCTCGAATTGGCACAAGAAAAGCTCGAAATCGGATAGACCATAAACTCAGTTCCCAATTACCTGGAAAGAGAACTAATAGCAAGAGCAAAAGGCAGCAGAATAAGACCAAATAAAGGCAAAACAAGCGGCTGAGAAAGGTTCAGCTATGCAGACAACAGCGGAACACAATCCTTTACCAAATACGCAAACAGCTTCGACCCAACGTAATCAATGAAGAACGAGTGCAAACATATACAGGCAAATTATCGGTGAGATCTTAATCAAATTAACATAATATCACATCCTCCATTTCCTTTCTGCAGCAAAGCTAATGGATCGACCGACTGATTCTCCACTCCAAAGTTCAAGTCGAAGGTGTAATCTAAATGGAGATCGATTTTCTTTATCTTGGAACAAATGGAATCCATTGAATATGTTGCACAAAAATATGAAGTTCAGCTTCTTCAAATTGCTAGCAACGATAAGGAACTTTCCATTGAATTCCACTGTGCCGTTTTTTGTTGTCTATCCCCCATTGTGTATAGGTTTTTGCTTTTTAAGTAGTGAAATGGGTAGGGTTTAGTAATGACTTGGGCTCAATTAGGTGGATTTTGGGTATTTGGGCCAGGGAAAATTAAGGAAAAATGGCCCAATTCATGTCTCTTACTAAGATAGCCCACTTATTTTATTTATTTTGTAATTATTTTTTGGTTATTATATTTTTTTTCTAATTTTATTAAAATGCTTGACACTAAAATCTATTTCCTATCAATTAGTAAAAAATTCAAAACTAAAACATATTTAAACTAAAAATGCAAGATGGACCATTTTTGTTATTTTCTTTACATTTTGTTCTAAAACAAATTGATACTAAAAAATGTGAAATTAAATTCCTAAATGCAAATGCATATTTTGTATTTTTTTTATATGAATTTTCATGCAACTAATTAATACGCAAAATTGTAAAAAATAAGGAAAAATTGTTTATTTTGAATTTTATGGGAATAACTCATATATAGGGTAAAAATCACGTGCTCACAATATTCATTGCTCAAATTTGTTTTGGACATATATCAAAGCTTACTAATCTCCTACTTGAGCTACCTGTTCGTTCATTCTCAATCAAATTTTATGGTGCTTCAATTAAGATAAAACAAAAATTAGTGAATGAATTATTTAGTTATAAAATGTGAATGAAGCTGGTTGAACAATAGGTACATAGGGCAGTGATCTATAAATAATTGTTGATCATTAACTGAGATGGCTCAACGGAACTAGTGGTTTGAAACAAAAATATATTCAAGGATCCTAAAATTTCTGTCATAAAATCCATATACTATTAAAAAAAAATTTACATTGCTTTGATTTAGTGGTAAAATAGCAACGTATAATATGTGGCGCACACAATATGGTGTTGACATTAAGTGAAAATGTTTGAGCATATTATTAGTCATGTTTGAACCTTATGTATACTTATCTTGGGGATTTCTTAGTTAAAAAAGATGAGATACAAAAAAACTTATTTTCTAATGTGCGGATCAATCAAATGTGACAAATAGAAATAGCTAATTTGGAGAATCTGAATTGAAATAAGAAATTACAATAGTGAAAAATATGAAAACGACTATATATAAAGAAGAAGAAAAATAGATTTATAAGAAGGTCAATATATTATTTAATTTAGTGAGAGAAATTTTTTATCCTATTAAATTATTCAATCTCACCTTTACCGCATTTCAAAAAAATATTAAAATATAAAATATTTTATCAATAATTATATAAATATAATTTTTTCCTATATATCAGAGGGAATAGCACTTTATTTATATATTTTTTTATTTTTTTATTAGGAATAGTAGAGAGCTCTTCGTCAATATGTCTGCAGTCTGGTCATTTGATGTGCTATTTGATTTAAATTGTCTATTATGTCCTAATTTGTTGTTAACTATTCGGATCAGAAGTAGACTCAGTAGGTCATTTTCTACCGATGCCGTGGCAATCACCGCTACCCGAGTTTGAAGAACAATTTTCTCTCTCAATTTTTGACGCATAGTCTTCGCCGCTCAAGCTTCTTCTACCAAAGTAAATCCTTTTGATTTGCTTTGTTTCCTCTCTGTTTTTCTTTGGGTTTTGCTACTTTCTCCTCTTCGATTTTCGCACATTGTTTTGCCAAAATTTATATTTTGACTTCTGCTGAGATTCTCAAAAAAAAAATTAATCGAAGGTTATCTGTTACTGGATTTCCTCAAATAACAGAGTGATTTGGTCATCTCCTTACAACACTGGTAACATCATCATCCGCCAGATGCACTTTTGCTCTGTCAAGGTAATTGCATGGGTTTAAAAAGTTTTTTCCCACCTATGTTGTATCTGGTACTTTGATATTGCTCGGACTTACAAAATGGTAAAATATTACAGCACAATCAAAAACAAAAATCTGTGCCGAGAGAATATTAGGCAAGAATAATATTTTAAGAAAATATATTTCCATTATTTTGGTATTCAGATTGCGATTAAGTATGACTCTGTACTTCTTTCAATGCTTTAGAGATGCCAATAAAATATTGTAATAAAGTAACATTATTTAAAAGTGTCAAAGGCATGTCCTAGATCATTCAAAAAGTGTTCTTAGGTGAAAAATGTAATGTTCATTGTGTTAGCTTTAGAGATACTAATTATAAATTTACACACAATATTAATTTGCACATGCCAATACTCTTTGGAATTGTTACTACTCGAAACTAAGAACTTGACAAAGTTTCACCTTGGAATATGAATGAAGTTTGGGTTAAAGTTGGTTGTCATGTATTTAAGGATGTATTGATCCATGTAGTATAGAACTTTGTATCTTGGTAGCTTGCCCTCTGCAGTTTTCATTCTTGAATATCTTTCCACATCCTATAATGGAGACAAGGACATAAACTTAAAGTTTTCTTACTTGAAGAGTAGAGTGGACCATTGGACATGCCTGCTTACCCACTTCAACGTCATCTTGTAGTTTGTTTAATTGCAACTATACATACTTAATAGTTATAGGAACCTAATATGAATAAATCCTGCAGTTCTTATTTATCTAAATTTATTGTTTTTTCCCCATATATTCCAGAACCAATTGGTCATGAAATCATCACTCTATTTGATGGTTCATTTTTATCTTGACTAAAACTTATTCTTCTTGTTATTGGTTTGGGTTTAGTAGGTGCCAATAACATATAATCCTTTGCATGGTATAAAACCCAAGCTCATTGGTTTCAAAAGTTCTTTTAAGGTATTTTGTTATGATTCTATAGATGAGTTTCTATGAAACACAGAGCATACAGATCAAAAGATCATCTTCATGACTTCGGTGACGTTCTTCACTGCTCCGTTTTGCTCTTTCAAGGTAAGCGCATAGTTAAAAAAGTTAGTTTGTTGATCTATCGTGTTGTGTTTTTTATTACGGCTCTATTGTTTGAAGGTTTACAAGGTTGACTTCACTGAGCTTCAATAAACTGATAATCAGGCTGTAATCCTTAATATATAACCTCTAAATTATAGAGCTTTGATTTTTTTCATTCTTTGTCTCAAAGTAAAGATTTAGATAGTCTGAGTTGTTTAGTTAGCCTTTCTGGTTGGGTATAAACAAGAGTGTATGAATTGCTCAAATTAAAATAAACACTATGACCAAACTACTATTTCTGATTACTATCTTAAAGGTATGAAATGTCGCATACTTTAATATATGTCAGTTACTAACTCTCAAGGGTTGGCCTGGTGGCAATAGACTTGAGCCTTGGGGTTTGCTCCCTTTCAAGGTGTCAAGTTCGAAACCCACTAGGTGCAAACAATTTCTGAGGGCAATCGGACTGGGTAAAACCTGAATTAATCGTGGTGCGCTTGTGAAAAACTCCTTGTCGAGGGCCTGTGCATCCCCGGGATTAGTCGGCAGCTCTTAGAGACTCGGACACCCCGTGCAAATCAAAAATATATATATATATATATATAGCCATATTGTTAGTACTTTAGAACTTTACTCATAATTAACTTATGTCTCCTTCTTGCTCATTGATATATTCTGTATGTCTTACTTCTGCACTTTTATCATTGGAAGAGATAATATTTTCTATTTTACACAATCAACACCTTTGAAAACAACTTAATAGTTTTCATTTACTCAATCAAGACCTGCTATTCATCTATTGATCGAGCAAGATTCTCAAAGCTTGCAGTAATTACTTCCTGAAATTACTCTGGAATTGGATAATGACCGTGTATGTATTTAGTTACATGTTTAACCTGCATCTATAGAGTTGCTTAGTTATTTATACATAATTATTATCTTTATATGTTGCCGAAGTTGGACTGACTCAAGCACATGTGGCTTTATCTGGACAACATACTCTCCATGTCTTATCAGTCTTTTGAATTTCCTTCTCATAATATCTTAGGTAACTAGCTTGGGTAAATTATTTTGTATAATTAGGTTATTTGCAAAATTTTGAAATATCCAATTTGGGTTCCTTACCTACTTTCCAAGCTTAGTGGTTCTTCGTGGCCATAACTAAAGTTAGTTGGTATTTTTATTTTCAGATTCTGTTTCGGCTAGCTAGAAATTTAACTATGACATAAGATACAGAAGATGTTATTTCTTACCCACATTCTTTCCATTTGTATTGTAAAAAAATATTAAATGACAATTGTTAAATGGCCTTGATGTTTTCATTTGGCAAGTAAATTTTCTACTTAAGAAGACATATCAGTTATGTAGGATACTCTATCGTTGCTCCATTTGTTAGCTGAAGTTTATACTCATATAAAATCGTCAAGGAGTTCACACCCAAACTAGCTGTTGTTGTTGTTTAGACACATAAGAAGAGTTTTTGATAAGTCACTTGATTAGTGCAAGTTATGGACGAATTTGACTGCATTAAAAAGGTCCAGTTAGTAAAGCTTATTGCTTTGACACAAAGATACAAACTCGCCAACTTAAAGGTCTTGTACAAATAAGAAGGAATGGCGAAAGGCGAAACAAAGGAGTTAAAAGTATAATTTTTCAGTAAACTAAGAGATCTAACTAAGAGTCCTCTGATTTTAACTTGATTAAGCAAAAAAGTCTTTGAATATGTTGACTTACGTACTTATGGATAGTCTTCTCATATTGATAGAGTTTTCCTGTTAGCATGTGTTCTCTATACGACGTGTTCTTTGCGAGATAAAATTACATGCTTTTCCTCAGAAAAAAATGGCTTACATCTGAAAATATTAATAGAGGTGGCATGTACTAGCCTTCTTGAGATAAAGTTTTACCAAGTTAATACTTGTATTTATATAAGTTATGCTATCCATCTACTAATATTTTAATAAAGTTTCACTTGATTCTATTTCAGCAATACTGTTATCAACTCATTTTTGAAATAAGAATGATCATAAACATTTTCATGGATACTCTTTTTACCTCTGTGCAGATCAACTAGGCTCGCACATTTTGGATACTGGGTCTTTCCTTTTTGAAGATTTATTTCACAACACGCTCAACTCGATCTACTTTTTGACAAACTTATATGATATTGAAAACTGAAATTTATAAATCAAAGGATAAAGAACTTTATGCGCTTTGCATTTGGGTCCTTCAGATATTGTCATTGTATTTTTATTTACAACAGTAGTATTTTTTATATTTCTCTTTAGTACTTACAAAAAATCATGACAAAGAATCTGAAAAATTAGTGAGACCTCTCATAGGAGGAAGTCAATGTTACGGTGAGAATCAGAAATAACACAATGTATAATGAAAGAATATAGATTGTTTAGGTTGGGCCCGAGCGAAGCCCGGGCTATCCCTACTAGTTTATATATACAATCTTACTTTATATTTTTGGGGCCTTTAAGTATTTGGGGGCCTAAGGCAATAGCTTCACTTGCTTTACCCTAGAGCCGCCCTTGCCTACGAGTTGAATCGAGGGACATTCTGGTTTTTGCTGATGTTGTTGAATCATTTTTTTGGGTGATTGATCAGATGATAATTTGTTGCTTGCTAATTGCTACCTTACTTTAGTATGTCATTCTTGTTTCTTGTACCAATACAGAGACATTGCATCAGAACAAGATGAAGTTCAAAGGGGTTTTAGTGGGGTTTTGGGAAATTTTTTGTGCTGCATTAGTTTGCTATAGAAGTACATTTTCTGAGTGCATGATACATTTGCCCTTTTGAATTTCTTCAACATAACATATACCAGTAAACATTTGATGTATGGTGGTAGAACATATTGAGTCTTATTCTGTTAGGGTTGTAAATGTGGATATTCATGCCGAATAATGAATGTGTTTGCTTGCTCCCTGGGGATCTCGAACCTATAATAACGTCCTGAAGGACCTAGACTATTAGGAAATAGTTTTGTGAAGCTTTAACATCTTGAACCTTTATTATCTGATGTCGGATAATATGAACTTGCTGCTAATCTTTCTGCCTGCTGTTTGATTAGCATAACATTTTCGCCAGTAGGTTTGTTGTTTAATGAAGGAGTTCTTAAACACATAATCTTTCTAATACACAGGGATTCCGTACTAAGGTCTTTATTCTTAGACAAGCTGGAGCAGAATAGTCGTTTTCGAGATCGTGATTCATTATAATCTTGTTTCTGAGAGGAAATATATTGGGCTAATACTTGGGTGGAGGGAATCGGAGGGATGCAAATTTTTAGAGACATCAATAGATGTCTGTTATACTACGGCGCATTCGATGGATGATAGCTGGTCTAAATAAAGGAACACCAGGAACCCCTAAGAGGTTGCACAGTGCTGATGTGCAGCCTGTGCCTCTTTTACCATTGTCACAGCAACAACAATTGCAACTGCTCAAGTCCTATTACGAGTCAAAGTCTGAGCACAGAAAGCCTAAACAACCAATGTTGGAGGCTGTGCATGAGATTTCCATCTACATTCACCGGTTTCACAATCTTGATTTGTTTCAGCAAGGGTATGTGGATATCATGTTCTAAAGTTCTTTATCTTAATCCTTTGGTAATTTGACTATTGTTCTTCTGATGCCTTACAATTTTTGCCAAATATGTAGATGGTACCAGATTAAAATTACAATGAGATGGGAAGATGGTGATTATGGGTTATTAGGAACTCCATCTAGAGTCATCCAGTATGAAGGTAAATTCTAGCATATGACAAAATGGCCAAAGTATACAGCAGGCTACTATAAGCAGGAGACTTGCACCTATTTCAGTCAGTTACAGTGGGATATAGAATTGAGAAAAATTTCAGTGTTGGAGGAAAAACTGGAGAAACCAATATGCTGAAATGCTTAATTTCTACGAATCCGAGACTGATGTGGTAGTTTTATTGGCAAAGATAACTTTCTGATGTTATGTGCATTTGATTGTAATATTCTTGCTTCCTTGCTGAGAATTTGTAATTTTACAAGTAGAAAGCAGTTTTGGTCATTACACATTATTTCGGAGGATATAATATGAAATGAAGAACTAATTAATAGGAAGGTAGATATCATAGGTTCTCTAGTGCACTGGTTTTTCATAATTGAATGTGCTATATTTTTTTCGATAACGGTAGTTCTGGGCTAGCTTGCACGAACCTTGACTATTTCATCGGGTACCTGCTACTTCCCACCCGCAAAGGTACCGCGTAACCCTGCCCACATGGCTTAGGCAGATAGGCAGAATCACCTAGTGTGTTTTTGTCTTTGCTAGGATTTGAACCCCTGGTCTCGAAGGCTTGCGCTCACTTCATTGACCAATTGATCATAAATTGAGCGTGCTATTGCAGTTACACCAAAATTAGGTGAATTTTGCACTTCACTAAGATATTATACACAAGTCCTTTCTCGTTTTTGGAACCCTGTTCCCCTTTCAGTAGTTCATGACATTGATATCCGTCTTGGTTGTGATTTATCTATCCTTTTTAACTTCATAAAAATTGATTTATTCTTTTTAAGCATGTGCACCTCGGGTGCCAAAGGCATGAAAGGATTACTTGCTCTATCTTTAGAAAGTATGCTACACTTGTGGTTAGTCTAACCTTCGGTTCTTTACAAGGTTCTAGAGACAACAATTAGTGAATGCTGTTAGACAACTCTCCTAGATCTTTTTCTCTTTCTTGGACTCTTATATATGTTTCTTGGTTCTATTGGCATTGATATTTATTCTGAAAATTTGATGGCTACTATTATTTTCACACTGCAATTAAGTATCCTAGATTCTGCGCAACCTTAAGCCAATCACTGCACTGCTAAATCAGTTCCTGTTGTCTGGACTAGTACAAATTCTCTTCAGTTTTGACCAGGGTTAGTGGCCAGAATGTGACCTTTGGCGGTATCTCATGTATATGCTCATGGTTGATTGATAGTTTGAAAAAATTGACTCTGTTTTTGCACTCGTCTTGTTTAATTCATTTCCTCTTTCTGTTTTTGACAGAAACGCGTAAAGTAAATACTTAATGGACCTAATTTTGTCTTCAACTTCTTTGGGAACTAGGTTTGTTAATATCTTAAGCAGAAAGGAAACAGTCGGATGAACTCTCTGAAAAGAGATCTTAATTTGAAAAGGGAGGAATATGAGTTAGAATAAAGTAGGTTATGTTATCCTTTCTGTCTTTCTTTTTGATGGGTAATAAATTAGGTTTCTGTTTTGACTGGGTAGGGCTTTCTAATGTAATTGAGCACAGTTTGTCCTCATTTATAGTTAATTCTTGGGTTAAAAAAAGGAAAGCAAGAAAAGTATATGTTCGCAAATGCCTCTGCATGGGCACACACATAGAAAGCATACCATTGGGTTTGGTGAGTAATACCTTTCTTTGGGTTGCAGCTCCTGATTTGGGTTCTGAAGATGTATATGGAGTATGGAGAATTGATGATACAGATCATAGTTTCTCCACACAGCCTTTCCGTATCAAGTATGCAAGGCAGGATATTCTTCTCTCCATGATGGTCTCATTCAACTTATCTCTGAGCAAACATGAGGTGAATTCTCTTGGCCTTACTCCCCTTACGTAATTTCTCCCCTCCCCCCCACCCCCACGTGCACGGATCAAAGGTTGATGTGGGCTTTGTTGTTGTGCCCAGTAGTGAAGCAACAAGGTGAGTTGGTTCAGTTGAAGTATGTGTACACATTGTAAACATTTTGGGCATATATTAGGTTCTCCAGATATCCATTATATCTTTCCTATTCTTATTAATCTTATCAACTAATATGTGCTTTGAAACTAGCAGGGTCTGCCGACATCTGCTGTTATTCTGAAATTTGAGCTTTTCTATGCTCCTATATTGGAGAACGGGTTAGTTCTTTTTGAACTGTGTTTTCCTGCAGATGCATCAAGAAAATTATTGACAAACAATTATTAATTCTAGTATTCTCTGATTAGAATAAAATGTGAATACTTTGAGTTCCTGTGAAGTACTTGTATAATTTTCTCTGCAGGATTAGTCTGCAAGCTTCCTTGGATGCTTGTCCTGCTGCAGTCCATGAATTTCGTCTTCCATCCAAAGCTCTTCTAGGGTTGCACTCTTATTGTCCTGTACATTTTGATGCTTTTCATGCAGTACTAGTCGATGTGAGCATCCACATCAGCCTTTTGAAAGGTGGTGTTTACACCTCCTCACAGAAGGTACCAAGGTTTGTCAAAGATTCCAATCCTTTACTGTTAAATGAGGATGTAAATGAGCTTATATCCATTTCATGTGGTTGCTATTTATTTGTGTGCCACATTTTTATTTTTAAAAGATGGTAGATAACTAAATTTTACTGGACCTTTTCAGCGACTCTCGTGTGGACAAAGATAACAATAGTGAAGATTATGATCAGGCTAAACAAGTACGTGCTCTTCCTGACTTTCAGTTTTTGAGCTCAGACTCCTACACCTGGCTTTTGTAATGAATTATGTATAACTTTTAAGGAAAGGCCGACATATCAGTTTATGGGTGAAAATGTGAAGGAGGAATGCAGGATGCTATTTAATAGACTTCCTTGGTTTTGTGATCACGGATCATTTAAGTGTCAAGGATCATTATTTATTAGTTTTTTCAAGGACATGACTTTCTTGTGCTTACGCCTCAATTGTTCTGCTTTACATTTGGATTTTATTAATAATTCCCCGTGATAGTCAAATGGAGATAAGAGAGGTTGCTCTGATGGTAAGCAACCTCCACTTCCAACCGAGAGGTTGTGAGTTCGAGTCTCCTCAAGAGCAAGGTGGGAAGTTCCTGGAGGGAAGAATGTCGAGGGTCTATATGGAAACAACGTCCCTACCCTTGGGTAGGGGTAAGGTCTGCCTACACACTACGCTTCCCAGACCCCACTAAGTGGGATTATACTGGGTTGTTGATGTTGTTGTTGTAGTCAAATGGATGATATTCACTGGTTCCTTGAATTCTCTGTTGTTTCTGCTTCTTGCTTTTCAATGAATTTTAGCAAGTAAACACAGCCTTAGTGATGGCACATTCGGCCAATGAATATATTTCAAGATAAAATCGAACTATAGGAACTTGATGATGCAGAGAACTCTGTGGGGAAAAGAATTAGTCAAGAGAGAATTTCACATATAAATTAAATTTAGCATCTTAGTTAAATTCGAAGGTAGTATGAGTTTTTGACATCACACAAGAGTCTTTCTGCTGCACATTGCCAAAGAACTCGATAACAGCATAAGATTCTTTCAGCTGCACTTACTAAAGAACTTTGAAAGAGATTGCAAGGATTAATTTGGAGAGTTTTTTCCCAAGAGGGTCTGTGAGGTTAACTGGTTTTAGCCAGGGAGCTGAACTGTTAGGGCATGTAAGGTTGATACCATTCAGGAACTTGGAGTGCTTTGGTAGTTTAGTGCAAATATTTTGGCTAGCAAATAATACATATTTGTTTAAGGCTATGATGTTGCTATGTTTGCCTAAAAAAATTCCATTCATTCAGGATTTCCTACATAGCTGGAGAAGAGATGGTCTGAATAGGAAGACACACAAGCTATGGAACACTATTCATTTAGTGGACAATTTAGAATGAAAGAAACAATAGAATTTTTGAAGGCAACGTAGCAACATACATAGCCTTAAACACAAATGTATTTCTGTGATAGCTTTTTGGTGTAACATGGCCTTTGTAAATGATGAAGTTTCCATGTTAGATATGATACAGGCTTTGCAAACTTTGAAATTTCTTAACTGCTGTTATGCCATTTATAAAATTTCTTAATACCCCCCCCCCCCCCCAAAAAAAAACAAAGAAATTCTACCACCAGCGCTCCCTCCACGTTAAGAGAACAAAAATTAAGAAACCATGGATGTTTCACTGGCTAGACCCCAAGTATCCAAACTTTGCCGCTTGTAATTAGCATATCTATGTTAAAGATAGTGGTGCCCCTTCTACGCTCAAATCTTGGGCCCGCCTCCGATTCAAAGGGTACTAGAGCATAAGGTGGTGTTTGGATTAGAAAATTGTTCCGCTTCTTTTGTGGAAAAGAAATGTGCTTTGATTTTACTTTGAAAAAAACTCCTCTAGTGACGGTCATTGTTAGACTTCATTAGTTCCCGCATAGCTAAGTAGTGTCACACCTCCCTTTTTACTACCCCAACGCTTAAAAGCATATAAATACGCTCGTAGGGTATACCCCGACGCTCAAATACCCGAAACGGATAAAATAACGTAAGGGAAGGAGTTTTTCCAATTAAAGGACAATCGGTTCGAGATTTTATTAGAGATTAATCAGAGTCGCCACTTGGGAATGATAATGGTGTCCCAAGTCACCGGTTAATCCCGAATCCGAGGAATTTTGACTCTTAAAAGTGTCTGCGAAGCAGAGATCCGGATAAGGAACTCTGTTAACCCGGGAGAAGGTGTTAGGCATTCCCGGATTTCGTGGTTTTAGCACGGTCGCTCCACTGTCGTTCCTGACTCTTGTTTGACTTATTTACAGATTTTAACAACAAGTAGGAATGCTTTTGCTCAGTTGTACGTAACTTTTGTAATTCAATAATCACTAGGGTTAGGACGGTGGGGACTCAGACCATTTCCCGACGGTTATGGGGCTCCATCAAGGATCAACGTTTAGCCCTCTCTTGTTTGCCTTGGTGATGGATGCTATAACCTGGGATATTCAGGGGGATGTGCTTTGGTGCATACTATTTGCTTATGACATAGTATTGATAGACGAGACGAGGGTCGGTGTGAATGAGAGGCTAGGGGTATGGAGACAGACTCTCGAGTCTAAGGATTTCAAAATAAGCAGATCTAAGACTGAATACCTGGAATGCAAGTTTAGCGCCGGGCCGAGTGAAGTAGGCAGGGACGTGAAGATTGGATTTCAGGTCATCGCCAAGAGGGATAGTTTCAGATATCTTGGGTTGGTGATTCAGGTGGACGTAGAGATTAACAGGGATGTCACTCATCGTATAGGAGCGGGGTGGTCTAAGTGGAGGGTTGCATCATGAGTCCTGTGTGACAAGAAAGTGCCACTGAAACTCAAGGGAAAATTTTATAGAGTTGTGGTTAGACTTGCCATGTTGTATTGGGCGGAGTGCTGGCCGGTGAAGAACTCTCATGTTCAGAGAATGAAGGTTGCGGAGATGAGGATGCTCAGGTGGATGTGTGGACTTACCAGGTTAGATAAGATTAAGAATGAAGTTATTCGAGAGAAGGTGGGGGTGGCCCGGTGGATGAGAAGATGCGTGAAGCGAGGCTCAGGGTGGTTCGGACATGTGAGGAGGAGAAGTCGTTATGCCCCGGTGAGAAGATGTGAGCGTCTGGTGGTGGTCGGCAATAGGCGAGGCAGAGGGAGGCATAAGAGGTATTGGGGAGAGGTGATTAGGCATGACATGGCTAGGACGCGGATTTGCGAGGACATGACCCTTGATAGAAAGTTTGGAGGTCTAGTATCAGGATTGTAGGATAGTGGCTCCTAGAATTTTTCGTACTCCTTTTCCGGGGTTGGGTGAGGCTTGTCAGGGCGATTCATAGATAATTCGTGCATTGGATTGTGTCCCCCTTGGTAGTTATTTATGGTAGTTACTGTTTGATAATAATTGCATGCCATTTTATGTATGGTTCTTATGTTTAGATAACTATTTACGCAATTTCTGCTGGAGTTACTAATGCTCTTTTGTTTTTGTTTTTGTTGTTGCTTTCCCTTTTCTTCCCTGAGCCGAGGGTCGATTGGAAACAACCTCTCTGCCCTTTCGGGTAGGGGTAAGGCCTGTCTACATATTACTCTCCCAAATCCCCACCTTGTGGGACTATACTGGGTAGTTGTTGTTGTTGTTGTTTAATCACTTGGTGCTGTCAAGTAATTGAAATTACTTTACCTTTCTCTCAAAAGAAAATAAAAAAGGTTGATTTGTTTGTTTCCTTAAATAAAGAGGACGGATCCGTGACAGAATCACATATCTTTTTTTGGGCATGTGTGACATATAAGATTCATTTCCCTCATCATATTTATTATGTGGTTTTGCCAGCATTTCTTATCATATTCTTGGAACAGGAAGTGCTTGTTAAAGCTTTTTCAGATGCACGTGATATACTTTTCGAGGAGCTACAAAAAATTAGCAAGGCTATAAATCAATCTATTGATATTACTGATTTTACTTCCAAGTTCGATGATGAACAAGGATCCAAATTCCCTCCAAGTGCAGACACAGATTTGATGAATGATAAGGCTTCAGCAGAAGTGCCAAGCAAGATACCAAATGGCTTCAAGGTCTTATCCTGTTATCCTCCTACTGCAGCAATTTATTCTGATTATGCTTACGTTAATATGGAACTTGTGCATCTTAATATTTAATTTCTGACTTTGACTGTCCTTACTATGAAGATTCAGTTGTACATAAGTTTTAGTAACTTTCGTTTTCACAAAAGTGCATTTATCTTTTGCGGATGTTCCTACGTAATAAGTAGATATTAACTTAGGACTGAGGGAGGACTGCCTTCTATACCTTGCTAATTCTTACTCTTTATGTTCTTAAGCAGAAACTAAACGATGGGGTTTTCCAGTCTCAATCTAAGGATGACTTACGCCAGTTGTATCATTCCCTTGGCAACCAAGTACTTTACTTATGGAGTTTGTTTATGAGGTTCCATAGGTTTGTTTCTATTTACATTTACCTTGTACTCAGTGAGCTTATATTATCTAGCCCCTCAGTCTTTGCGGATAAGTAACATTTCATGGACTGATAGAGAAAGACAAATACCTCATTTTATGCCTCAGATACCAGTTAATGCATCATGCACCTCAATTTTGTCTATCATGGACAAGATCACACTTAAATAGTGTTTTTATATCTAGGGTTCATCATCTATTGTTAGTGCTGTTTCTTGAGATCTTAACTGGTTCTTTACTTCCCTTTAGGACTCATAAGGCATTGATTATGGACTTTCTGCGTGAGCAATGGGCTATTGATAGAAGAGCTGAATGGTCAATATGGATGGTTCATTCTAAAGTTGAGATGCCTCACCAATACATAAGTAGTGACATTGATAGCTCTTCTTACCACGGTTCCAGCGGGAGAGCACCTGTTATGCGGAAGACAACTGAGGACGTAAGCATATCAACACTTCTGATCTGCTATGATCGTTATCGTTTCTTTTCGTTTTTTTCCTTCGAACATTAAGTATAGTGCAAGGAAGTCTGAGTTTTTAAGGATGAGAATATTCTATATTTCTTAATGTTCTATTTAACTTGAACTGTAATTGTGCTTTATACAGCCTGCGCAGACTGCAGCTATGCGAGCCGAGCTTCATAGAAGAAGTATTGCACAAATGAGGGTTAGTACAATATAACATATTATGCTGGGTATGGTTATCTTCACTGTAATGGATTGATGAATTAGCATTGGTTCATTGCAGATCAACAGTCGATCTATTCAAGACATGCATATATTTGGAGACCCTTCGCGCATCCCAATTGTAATTGTAGAGCGTGTTGTTAATGCACCTTTGCGGTCAACAAGTGGAAATTCATACTTCATCCACCGGGAGCCAAAAGATGCAAAGAGCTTGCTAGCTGGGACAAATTCTAAAGGCACAAAAAAGATTCCTGGCGTAAGCCCTTGTCAAAATGGCCGTATTTTGAAGATTGTGGTTTTTGTCCATGGATTCCAGGCATGTTGATCATCCTTAACATCGGACGTATTAATAATCCTGTTGTTCCTGTTGTTTGTTTTCTGCATACATCCATGTGATTCTCTTTCTATTGAAGGTTCTCTATCAGAATGCACCTCTAGTTCCTGAAGCCCGGCGTACTTGGTTTTTCAACAGCGTTTTTTTCTTTCAACACTACGTTTTCGATAGATTCTCATTCAACTCTATGTTACTATTCGATCAAAGTATTGTTCAACAATTACTTTTTTGAAATACACTAGCTGGAGAAAGGCCCGTATACGGGCCCAACATTGCAATTTTATTAAAATTATTATTTGTTGGTGTTTAGTTCATTAACTTTTGAGGTTTAACAAACTATATATTTTAAAACTACTTTTGAATATAAAAATATTTAGTTTGGAATCGTCTTCAAATAATATGGTAGATGAAAATCATTTAATTTTTATTTTCAAATTAGAAACAGCCTCTCTGCCCTTTTGGGTAGAGGTAAGGCCTGTCTACATATTATGTGGGAATATACTGGGTTGTTGTTGTTGTTGTTTTATTTTCAAATTGCTTTAAGATAGTATGGGTAAATATGAAAATCTTGTAAATATCGATACTTCTTTTTGTTGTTGTATTATTTAAAAATTAATTTTATTTTCTCTATGGAAATTTCTACTTGAATAAAACAAAATTAATAAGTTTCCAAAATGAGAAAAAGATATGAAATGAGCATTTGCACTGCACAAATAGTTTAGTCAACACATGCGTAGTGCATAAAGGAGAGTTGTGGCTAGAGGAATATGGGGTCCACGTGTATTTTGCATTTAAGAAATGCAAACATGAAACTTTTATGAATTGACATAGGAGAGTTGTGGCTAGACGAATATGGGGTCCACGTGTATTTTGCATTTAAGAAATGCAAACATGAAACTTTTATGAAATGACATAGGAGAGTTGTGGCTAGAGGAATGTGGGGTCAACGTGTATTTTGCATTTTAGAAATGCAAAATGATTTTTTTATGAAATGACATATATGCCCTTGCTCAACCATCTTTCCTTTTTTATATAGTAGAAAAAAATGACAGTAGTTGAAATAAACCATTTAAGCTTGGAAGAAACATCTTCAAACAACCATTGAAGTGAATAAGAGCACCCTATTCCACGTCAACCTGGAATAGTTGTCTTTTGGAGATCCTGATGTTTATGCTCGAACCAAATGCGTGTAATTTAAATTTGATGGTTGATGTTCTTGAGATCTTCTTCTCTCCTCATGAATGGCAATGCAAGAGGAAGTGTTGGCATGCTGAATAAACTCTACCATATATACAAGCCATTAAACTCTACCAGATATACAAGGCATTCTGAAACTAAATCTTTACTTGCAGTCTTTGTATGATACATGGATGAGGGACTTCAGGGTTTGCTAGGATCACAGAAATGTACTTCATTATGGTTTACTGCAACTATGGTGTAATAAGCTGCTTTTTCATTAACCATTTTGCTGATAATCTATTCTAACACTAAGAAACCATTTATTGCAGGGACATCATTTAGACTTGCGGCTTGTTCGGAACCAATGGCTTTTAATAGATCCCAAGATAGAGTTTCTTATGTCAGAAGTTAATGAAGAAAAAACAGCTGGAGACTTTAGAGAAATGGGTTTACGGCTGGCACAAGAAGTAACTTCTTTCATAAAAAAGAAGATGGACAAAGCCTCAAGATCTGGAAATTTAAAGAGTATTAAGCTAAGTTTTGTTGGACATTCCATTGGGAACATCATATTAAGAACTGCTTTAACAGGTTTGTTCCCTGTAATCTCAGCAGTGTTCTTCAACTAACTTCCACAGTTTCTTAGATTTTGTGCTTCTTTTGCAGAGAGTATCATGGAACCATATCTCAGATTCCTTCACACATATGTTTCTGTATCTGGTCCACATCTAGGTTACCTGTACAGTTCAAATTCTTTGTTCAATTCTGGGTTGTGGCTCTTGAAGAAGCTCAAGGGAACACCATGCATACATCAGCTGACATTCACTGATGATCCTGATCTCCGGAGCACTTTCTTGTACAAACTTTGCAAGGTACTACACGGTGTAGTAGCAACTTATCAACAAAAAGAAAATAACTATATGGTATAGTAGTACTAATTACTAATTCTGGTTGAGGGTATTGGTGCATCGGTCAAATTTACTGCTTTACCAATTCATTCCTTTTCTTTAGTTGGAAGTCATGGCTAGGTTACCGACGGGAAGTAGATCGATCAATCTTAGTCATGAATTTCAGATGGAATATCTACTATCCTTTATTTTCATGAAATGCTTGACTGCGGTTATCTTTCGTATTCAATCAATTAACTTGCCTCCATCCGAAAGTTATTTTTGTATTGGTTCTTTTAAATTCAGTACCTCGATCAAATATTTCTGTAGGCCTAATTTGATCTTGTTAATCTGAAAGAAAAGGCAACGGTATCTGCATCTATTGACAAAGTACTGACACTCCTAATTGTGTCTTTGCCAGCAAAAGACCTTGGAGAATTTCAAGAATATTGTTTTGTTATCTTCACCTCAGGTATTTTAACCATCTTCTTTGGCTGGCTTATGTTTTCTACTTTGTCGCGATGGTTCCTTCTGACTATACAAAATAAACTCGATATCAATTTTTTGATCTTGAATATTTCATATGTGTGGGCCAGAATATGATAGAACAGAAATTGGGTGTACTCATCTTGAGACAATTTGGTTTGAGAGATGATTTCTCTGTTTTTTTTGATTGGTAGATGATCTCTCTGTATCTTTTCTTCATTGTGAGAATTGATGTCCTTTACCAAAAAATTGTGAGAATTGATGTAAAGCAAGTATGGGATGTTCAACTTGTTGAATGAATAGAAATGTGGTCCAGCCACCACCATTACCCAAAAAAGATAGAAAAAAATAAAAATCAGATGGTATGCTGGTTAATGATGGTTTTTGATTTGGAAAGGAATTGTGCTAAGAAAGTTTTTAGCCAGATGCTGAACAATTGTTTTAAGGCTCAAAAGTAAAAGAAGTTGAAATGCATGTCGGCTATGATCAGTAGTAGAAACTTTCTTCTAAAAGTCACTTATCTGAGTCTTTTAAGCAACATACGTAGTATGAGAATTGCATTGGAAGTAACTAATTGAAACTTAATTTTCTGTGTAAAATATTAGCCATTGGTTACTAGAGATAGAAAGTACAAATGATATTGTCTACGGATTCCCTGGCCTTTATTTTCGTAAGGCATTCTAGACTAAGTTTAACAAGCTTGCCTTCTGGTACTATGTCCTAAATAAATTGTATCACTGAAATTAATTGCTTGACACAAGAGTAAAGCACATGTTGCTCTTATGGCAGATACTATGCGGAGAATAATTTTCTGAAGTATCATAAAGCGCATGCATTTTTTTCTATAATATAAGGGAAACCCGCAACTTTAAAAACACAGCACAAAATCAATTGATTGGAACATAAAGACCTGGAAGGGCATAAAACTGTTAAATATTTGAGTGTATGCATACTCAAATAGCTTCTGGAACTGCTTTATTTTTTATTTCACTCTCGTATAGTGTGGATCAAGAATTGCTTGTAATTTGATTGGTAACTGAGTTACAGTTATCACCGCACACCTCACTGGCTCACTCCCCTCTCCACCTCTGTATGGGAACACCTCAGCACCTTGACCCTCCCCACCTGCCTCATAATGGTGTCCACATCCACTGTCTTCCGTTCCCAGTGGCGAAGCCAGGAATTTCATTTAGGGTGTTCAAACTTGAAAGAAGTATAAAAAATCATCAATAAAGGGTGTTCAATATATGTTATATACTACTAAAATCTAATATTTTACCTATATATACGGTGTAAATTTTCGATGAAGGGCTAGTTGACCACCCTTGAAGCTATGTAGCTTCGCCCATGTCCGTTCCAATTAGAGTTTGTGACTTCCGTAAAGATAATATCTGTATGGAAAAAGAAAAGCACCCTTTTATGCTGTTTATCGTTACTTCTAACGTCTTTTCTAGTTGCAGTTTTTAAACATCAATCTCGTTACTGCAACATTTTTCTTACCAATTCTCACCATTTCAACTGTACACCTTGTTTTAGTTAGGCTACCACTATGTGGTGTTAAAAACACAGAGGTTGGTCAATAGAACTGGTGTTATTATAGGTGCACTGCTAAATGAACTGTCTCAATAGGGACATGCTGTCTTTGAGATTATTGTTATCTTTGCTGGTGTTATGATCACTTATTCTGTCTTTTCAGGATGGTTATGTTCCATATCATTCTGCAAGAATTGAAATGTGCCACGCATCTTCAGGAGACAACTCTAAAAAGGGAAAGGTATTCCTGGAGATGCTGAATGATTGCTTGGACCAGATACGTGCTCCGTCATCCGAGCATCGAGTGTTCATGAGGTGTGACGTCAACTTTGACACAACATTGCAAGGAAGGAACTTGAATACTATAATTGGAAGGGCTGCTCATATAGAGTTCTTGGAGTCGGACACTTTTGCTAAGTTCATAATGTGGTCATTTCCGGAGTTGTTTACATGACTTTGCACGAGGTCACTTGTTTCATCACAACTGGACTCCATATCGTGGAGCCTGCCTACAGTGCTGAGCGAACCTCCATTTTTGTGCTGCCCCGGCGCATTCTGTGACTATGTAACTCCACGAATATTGCTGCTGTGGTAAGCCATTTGCTGCAAGCTGATTTTGGTGAAGTTGCTCAGCCTAGATGTGTTATAACTCTATGGTCCCGTTGCAATGACTGGAGTACCATACACTTGATAGCAAATGCCGGAGAGGATAACAACTAATATGCCTTTGGTGGAGATGGTAACGTTGTCTGGACTATGAACTCCTAGTCTGAATATGTTGTGCAATAGTAGAAATCAGGTTTAACGAAGACCAACATTAGTCAGAGGTAGACAAGTTATTTTTAGTGTTATCGATGTTCCAGTAGAAATTATATTCTTATCGGACACCCATGTAATAGAGAAGTGGAGTTACAGTGTACACATGGTGATAGCTGATTGATATTTATGGCTTATTCTGGGGTCTTTTCTTTTGTTTTCAATTTGGGGTTGGGGTTGATCATTCGATTGTTTTGATTCTTTGTCTGCGAGGATAACTGACTAAGCCGTGCCCTAAGGGGTCATTCTCCAAACAGGAAGGCTGTCCGAAGTGCAAGTGGTAAACTCGGACTCGGATAGGATTGGATTGTGCGCAAAAAAACTCCGACAGGTTTGACGGGACCGGTGTACATATCGACTTACAACAAGTAAATCATACAATAAGCTTGAAAAGGATAATCTGAAAAGTAGAGTAATAACAATTTCTAAGTTCTAACTACTTAAATTGAAATGTCATGAGACGAGGATTATTCAAGTGACAACACAAAGTAAAGCAAAAGAAAAAAAAACCCAAAATATGAGGAATAATTCAAAAGAAGAAAAGTAGAAAAGGCACAGGGCCACAGGGGGCTGAAAGGAAAATAATAAATTTTCAGTTATTTTACGGCATTATTATCCACAACCACCATTATCCACGTGTCCTTCAACTACTTCTTCTTCTCCTCCTTGAAACCCAGCTTAAACCTTAGCTCCTTCTCTGCCATACTGCGAGCTCAGCTCCACCGTGCTCCGCCACTTCACCGCTCGCTCTCCATCTTCCGGCGTCGTTAACATCCTGATTATTAGACAGCGACACATGTTAGATTGACCAAAATGTCCCTATCGTACAACTCCTTCTCCCCAGTCCTCACTCCTGTCCCTCCCTCTCATCGTTTCCTTTTCCCGGCCAAAATCCCAAACTACGGAAAGCTCTCCCCCGTCCACCGCCGTCTTCTTCTAACAGTTGCCGTCAGAGCCAAACCAAAAGAGCTCATCTTAGGCAACCCGACGGTCACTGTCGAGAAAGGCAAGTACAGTTACGATGTCGAAACACTAATAAACAAGCTCTCGAGCCTCCCACCACGTGGAAGCATCGCCCGGTGCTTGGATACTTTCAAAAACAAACTCTCTCTCACTGACTTCTCCCACGTGTTCAAGGAATTCGCGGCGCGTGGCGATTGGCAGCGGTCCCTGCGACTCTTTAAGTACATGCAGCGCCAAATTTGGTGCAAGCCCAATGAGCACATTTACACTCTCATGATTGGAATATTAGGCCGTGAAGGCCTTCTTGATAAAGCCTTCGAGATATTCGACGAAATGCCAAGTCATAGTGTGGCACGAACGGTATTCTCTTACACTGCTATTATTAATGCTTATGGCCGTAATGGACAATACGAAACTTCTCTTCAACTACTTGAAAAAATGAAGCAAGAAAAGATAATTCCTAGTATTTTGACTTATAACACAGTTATTAACTCTTGTGCTCGAGGTGGACATGAATGGGAAGGGTTATTGAGTCTATTTGCCGAGATGCGACATGAGGGTATTCAACCGGATTTAGTTACCTACAATACTTTGCTAAGTGCTTGTTCAAGTAGAGGGTTAGGAGATGAGGCAGAGATGGTTTTTAGGACGATGAACGAGGCTGGGGTTTTGCCTGATGTAACTACTTACAGTTATTTGGTGGATACTTTTGGCAAACTGGGGAAGTTGGAAAAGGTGTCAGAATTACTCATGGAAATGGAGGCTGGGGGTACCTCGCCCGAGGTCACCTCCTATAATGTCTTATTGGAGGCTTATGCGCATTCGGGGTCTATGAAAGAGGCTATGGATGTGTTTAGGCAAATGCAGACAGCTGGATGTGTGGCTAATGCAGAAACTTATAGTGTTCTGTTGAATTTATATGGGAAAAATGGGAGGTATGATCAGGTTAGGGACCTTTTCATTGAGATGAAAATGAGTAATACGGAGCCCGATGCGGATACATATAATATTCTCATCCAGGTCTTTGGTGAAGGTGGTTATTTTAAGGAGGTGGTGACATTGTTCCATGACATGGTTGAGGAGATGGTAGAACCAAATATGGAAACTTATGAAGGGTTGATATATGCCTGTGGAAAGGGAGGCCTTCACGATGATGCGAAGAGGATTCTGCTGCATATGAATGGACAAGGTCTGGTGCCTAGTTCTAAAGTGTATACTGGCATAATTGAAGCTTATGGACAGGCTGCGCTGTATGAGGAGGCTGTTGTCGCCTTTAATACTATGAATGAGGTAGGAAGCAGGCCGATGGTGGAGACTTTCAATTCTCTGATCCATGCATTTGCTAAAGGGGGACTTTACAAAGAATCTGAAGCAATATGGTTTAGAATGGGTGAGGTTGGAGTTCCACGGAACAGGGATTCTTTCAACGGGATGATTGAAGGGTATAGACAGGGAGGTCAGTTCGAAGAAGCTATAAAAGCTTATGTTGAGATGGAAAAGGCAAGATGTGATCCAGATGAGCGGACACTTGAGGCAGTTTTGAGTGTTTACTGCTTCGCAGGCCTAGTTGACGAAAGTGAGGAGCAGTTTCAGGAAATTAAATCACTGGGCATTCAGCCTAGCATCATTTGCTGCTGTATGATGCTGGCAATTTATGCAAAAAGTGAGAGGTTAGAATTTAATTTCCTATCAGCTGATTACTCAAATTTTAAAACTTGATAAGGTTTTATTAATCTAACAATGGTGCCTCAGAAATGGTTCTTTAGACCTATTTTTATGCTGTCTTTCTACTTGCTGGGATATAGCTTCTTATAAGACTGTACTTCTAAAGGTACTAAGTGGACTCGAAAAATGCACAGTGAAGTTAAACTGTTTGACTAGTTGTGTGCATCGTCTGATCTAGTCTATTACATTTTGAACTTCTTTTCCATATCGTTCATATAGTTTCTTCTTCTACCTTATTCTTTAACTTTTTCATACTGCTTCAGGATTTGTGCATTTGTACTTCCTTGCGTTGCTCATTAATTGCAGAAACTTCTGTTACTGGCAAGATTTAGGCATTAGGGTGTAAGTGGAGCTTAGCCTATGTCCGAAAGCTTCTAGCATAGATTATGCCATGAAAATTGAGTTGGTCCTAGTCTAATATAGTAGTTGATGCTTGGATGCTCTTAGAGTTCGTGGATGAATTACCAATCAAAAAAAAAAATAAAAGAGTTAGGTGGATGAATTCCTGTAACTTTTTGCATCACTTGAGTAATAGAGAAGACCTTTCTTCTTTTCTTTTGCTTCCAATATTCTTATATGTTTTATTTCTTGAAATTCTTCTATTAGGTGGAATATGGCCCGTGAATTGTTGAACGACGTGATGACAAATAAGACTTCTGATATGCACCAAGTTATTGGACAAATGATTCACGGAGATTTTGATGATGAAAATAATTGGCAGATGGTTGAGTATGTCTTTGACAAACTCAACTCAGAAGGCTGTGGTTTGAGCATGAGGTTCTACAACACTCTTATAGAAGCGCTTTGGTGGTTAGGCCAGAAAGAAAGGGCTGCAAGAGTGCTCAATGAAGCAACAAAAAGGGGGCTATTCCCTGAACTGTTTCGAAAAAACAAACTTGTGTGGTCTGTGGATGTTCATAGGTACTCGTTTTCTTAGGGATATGGTGTTACTATGTTTAAATTAATTTCCCCTCCCCTTCAACCTGCCCCAACTCTGTAAATAGTGCTTAGCATAATTGTTCCTTGGTAGGAAATATTGAAAATGGGTGTATATTACAATAGTTATGTGGAAATTTCACTGATTATTTTCTATTGTTTTAGGATGTGGCCTGGTGGTTCATGCACTGCAATTTCAGTTTGGCTCAACGATATGGAAGAGTTGTTCCATAAAGGCGAAGAGCTTCCTCAATTAGCTTCTGTTGTTGTCGTGTAAGTGCTTTTGCTTCGTGCTTTTGTCAGTGATCATCTCCTTTGTGTGATGCTTTCTTCCTATTTACTTTCTGTGGGGTTGGAGGGCATGAGTGTAAATTGATCAAGCAATGTAATTGCTGGAACCTACTTTTTGGGCGTGTACTCGTTTTAGTTTCGCCAGTTATTTGCTTCTTACTATAAAGCTAAAGGGAAAAAGAGCAATGACCATCACCTAGCAGCATGACCACATGCTTATCCCATAGCACGTCCAATATTACCGCAGACAGGAAGGAAATTTGACCCAGTCAGTTGTCTAGGATTTGTGCAAGATATCCTTTAAGTATCAATGGAGTTGCCTATATCATGTGGCTAATCACCCTTTTGTCTTCATGCTTCTCCTATGCCGGGTTCTTTTTTTTTTTGGGGGGGGGGGATTGATTTGATGCTTGGTGTACTTTTATTCCACCAAATCACTTACTATATCTTACACTAATATAACTTTCTCTTGAAGAAATGCTAGCCAGCATCTAAAGGGCACTTGAAGAAGACTAAGAAATCAGGAACTAGGAGAATTTTAAAGAAATTTGGGGAAAAGATAAGAAAAAACCTGACTAATAAAGGAACACCGTAAGTTGACCATTTTCATAGAACTACTGGATTATGTTGAAAATTTATGTTTTAGAATGAGGAAAGGTTGCTAATAGGCAATCTGTTAGCATGCTTTCCTTGATCTAACTTTGAAATAACCCAATCTTTTTATGTAAGTACTGGGCTGAAGTAATAATTCCACCCTTGAAAATTAATGAAACTGAAGTCTAAATGCTGCTTTTGAAATTCAAAATGCATGTGTATAAATACCCTTTTTTATGTGTATGTAATTCATGCGCCGATATACTTTTTAGGTTGTGGAAGCTGAATTAGTAGGTTTCCTCCACAATTTTGCTAATTGGTTCGATCAATGCTGGGTTACTTCTGTGTTAGATACTCCTTGGATCAATATCAGAATTGAAAGCTATATATAAATTGTTTAAAAACTTACTCGTAAAATCTGAACTATGAAATATAACACCAACTATATGGTCTTGTACTGGTTCATTGGGGTATCTGGCACTACCACACTTCAGTTTGTGTCTCCTCCTTTTCTCATTGTCTGACTTTGGTCAGAGAAAAGGAGACTAAATATGTCAATTGACCCCAACCCAGTGTTTTGGAAAGCGTTAAGCGCAAAAAAGCGATGAGGCCTAGCTTTACAGAAGCGCGAAGCGAAGCGCGCGCTATTTTTGCTGTGAAGCGCAATTTAACACAAAAAATAAAATAAAAAAATAGGCATAAATAAATAGCTAAGAACTCATTAAAAATAACACATTAAGCAAATGTATCATAATAGATACTAAAACTAGATAGTGAATAATCCTGAAAAGTCATAATATCTTAAGCAAATGCAAAACAAAACCACAAAAGGAGCAACATCCTATTCTTCAACAAGATCTCCAAACTCTTGAAGTGTCATCACGTTCGAGTTATTATATTGGTCATCATCTTCTTCTCCTTCATCAACTTCATTAGTTAGGGTTCTACTTGTACATGCACTTGTACTTGTAGATACTCTTTCTTTGCTCCTTAAAGTACTTCCCCTAAAACCATAAACATTCTCTTCAACTCCACTTGCCATAGCAACATGACCAAAAGTGAGACCTTCTCCTTCAAACACTTCTTCTTCCTCATGCTTTTCGGTTCCTCCGGTTAACCATTCATTCGCTTCATCAATGTTAATCCAATAAAATTGAATCAATGATATTGTGAGCTTTGTAACGACGAGCCAATGTTCTATTATATTTTACGAACACGAGATTATTGAGTTTCTTTAGCTCAAGCCTGCATAATAAGATGTAGAAAGTAACTAAGAGGAGTATTTAGGATAATTGAGATAAACTTTAATTTATTAATAATGTAATATAGCTTCTTACATGTTCATAAACACTCCAATTTCTCTCGCATCCGGATGAGCTACAAGTTAAGCTTTGAACTCTAATAGCAAATTGTTGCAATTTTGGAACTTCATAACCAAATTGCATCCACCATTCAACTGTAGAAGTATTATTTTAGAAGTTAATAACTTGAAAGTTAAAGCTTTAAAGAGGAAAACAATTGAAAAAAGTTGCTCACTTGGTACCAATTTGGTTCTGCCTCTAATGGCCGAAGGTAATCCAAGAATTCTATCGGCTTGCCTATAGGCCCTATATGCACCAAACTCTTCCCCTATTTTGTCTTGCATCGCTTCATCTGGCAACAACTTCGCAACACATGCATGATACCACTTCCGAACGTTTAAATCTAAAGTCTTGTTCTCATTGTTTGTGTAAAACAATCCGGGGTTCAAAATATGCCTTGCTGCATGTAAAGGTGGATGAAGCTAATCATCCCACCTTTTATCAATGATTTGAAACACTCTCTCATATTTCCTCCTATCATGATCAAATGCTTTCTCAATAGCTTCTTTAATCCATGGCTTCGTAAATGTATCCCATTGGTGTTTTTTTCTCCCCATCCACCATACGAAGTACAGTAACCAAAGGATTACCAACTCTAAGTGCTTGAAGAGTGTCATTCCAAAAAACAGGACTAATAGCAAATCTCCCAAGAGCTTCCTTTGCATAGTTACTCTCACTTCATTCGGTTGACAAGAACATGGTTCACAAATTTTACTTTTGCACGTAAAAGCTTTGCAAGGTCAAGAGAGCTGTTGCGAATCTTGTCTTAGCCGATTTCACCAAATTTCTTTCTTTTGTGTATCTCCTCATCATGTTCAACAACAACAACCTTTGTCCAATGTAAGAATATATCTTGACCGCCTTAGCAAAAATTGTAGGAAGTCAAATTTCATAGTTAATAAGTATGAAATATTTAACCATGAAGGTTAAAACTTAAAATAGAAAATAAGAACCACTTTTTCACCTGTAGAATATGGGGCTAACTTAAAAATGTCACCAAAGATCAAGTTGATACAATGTGCAGCACAAGGAGTCCAATAAATACTTGGGAAAACTCCTTTCAACATGTCACCCGCTTTTTATTCTCACTTGCGTTATCAGTAACAACTTGAACCACATTTTCCGGTCCAACTTTCAATATTGTCTTCTCAAACAAGTTGAACATGCTAGGAGTCACTAGCATCATAAGATTCAAGAAACACACTACCTCTCTGAGAATTAACCAAAATATTAATGATCATTTTTCCATTTTTGCAGTCCATTTGTCCATCATAATGGAACAACCATAAACTTTCCATTGCGTTTAAATGATGTGAGTCGCTTTTTTCCCAGAAAGGCGTCCCCTGCGCCTCGCCTCACTTCTCGCTTTAAAAGCGAGAAGCGAGCACTTTTAACAACCCTGCCCCAACCAATAATTTGAGGGCCATGATATTTCTTGGAAATATTAAAAGGAAAAAGTCTAGTGACTTAATCAAAAGGAAAAAGTTCTTTAGGATGATATTACTCATTGATAAATTACCTGGCTTCTCTCTTGATAATTATCGTGTTTGATGGTTATGTTAACCATACATGATATTTTTGAGTTTTAAAAGTTTTATACTTGTACGTAGTTTTTTATTATGTAGATTATATTTTATTTATTGAAGTAACTTCATCATCATTTGGTTAGGATCAACTAAACCAACCTCATATCATGTATTCCTTTCAACATCACTCTATGAATTTTTTATTTTAAGAAGCCAATGTCCAAACATACATAAAAAATTAGACATTTTGACCCTCATACTACGACTCATTCTTTTTGGGAGGGAGGAAAGATAAATAGCCCCTAATATATCATGTCTCCATAATTGTCGAAGTGTTTGTATCTTCGTGTCTATTTAACTGTATTGTTAATGTATTTGGTTGTCTTTTTCATTTTTTCCCTTTCTTTCAATTAAATTTATATGATTGCTTCCTCTGAATCAGACGAGGTCAGACAGAGAAGAGTTCGATAACTAGGGATTTCCCGGTTGCTAAGGCTGCATATTCTTTTCTAAAGGATACTGTTTCGTCATCATTTTGTTTCCCTGGGTGGAATAAGGGGCGGATAGTCTGTCAAAAGACTCAGCTCAAACGTACTTTTTCTAGTGTCGGACCATCCTCAGGATCTTCAAAAGGTGACAGACTAATTCCTTTAAGTAACTCTCCCATTTCCCTTTTGGGAACACAGACATCCGTGAGTGATGCAAAAAGATCAGAAAGTTTGAATGCTGATAGCAAGAGAAGCACGAAATCAGATTCAGAACTTATGGCGAGCAGTGTCTAAGCGGATGGTTGAGATATTTTGCAGAATCTGCTCGACTGGTTTGTCGAGCTTGCATGGGCCTTTTGACCTATGAAACGAGGAACACAAAATTACCTGGCCCATGCTCTAATTTTGATCATCTTATAGAAATGCTTTGGCATCACCTCATTCGGTCTCACTGTCATAAAATGTCAGACAAGTGCAATATTGCCCTTGTGACACTGCAGAGTGAATGCCAAAAGTTCATGTTGTTTTCAAAATTCTGGCACCCCGCATGCTGGACGGGGAACTAAAGAATTGGAAAGCGTTTCCCTTCACAGCTTGCTCATGCATAAATGTATATTGAGAATGTTCCATTGCTAAAATGAAAATGATTCTTTTAGGAGATTCTTTCACTACGTTAATTTTGTTGAGTTGGCACAGGCAATAATAACTTTGTTAAAGCGAGTGACTCGCTGTGGATTAGGTATTACTAGCACTCTTCCTTTCAGAGGTAGCCTCATATGCTCGAATTTATCAGTAAAATACTAGTGAATGCAATTTGCAAGTAATTTTTGAACCACTTTTGCCACTAAAATGCAATTGTTGTTTGAACATACAGCCTGTTTCCTGTTGGCAATGAATGAATTTAAAACGAGAGATATTATCTGGTCAATAAACTAAAACTTCATTAACTATTGCCACTTGTAGAGACTTATAGTGGCAGACAAGCCTTAGATAAGATAAAGATAAAAGGACATTCAATAATTTAACGATTGATTGCCTTATTGAGATGCGATACATGCTTTAGGATATGGGTTTACCCACTTTTACAGGCTCTGGATTATAGCTTTTCAAATTACACGCATGTATAGACCTGGTGGTGGGCTTCTTAAAAGTCAACTTTTCATCCAGTTTTTCAAAACTTTAAAGAGACGAAGATGTTGAGATTAAATCGGCTTTATTCTTCGAGCTTGGTTAAACCAATCTGACCATTAATTTATGCAAAAGAAAAGCACAGTTGATTACAACAAGCACCTATAAAGTTATCACTTTAATTTCAGTTGTCAACAATTGATTTTCTTTCAAATGCACGGCTCTCCTTTTGACATGTTTTGCACAAGTTGCCTGAGTTAACTATTAAGACTAGTAGAATACTTTATTAGTAGGTTTATTCAATTGATACATCCACCCAAAATGGTCCAAATTAACTCTTAAAGGAAAAACAAAGTGCTGATAAAGAAAAAGTACGGTGAGAAAGCCATGCTTTGAGAGTGCAGCACCTAGTTTCTTCTTTACCTAATTTAGAGTGGATGGAGGAGGGCACTGGAGGTTCCACTAGTCTATCAATTTTTAGTCTTTTACTATGTTGCGCAGTTCAAAAATATTATCACTTCCCTATTGGGTCTTCCAAAAAAGTACTAGTTATGAAGGATTCGACACAAACGTAATGATATTTTTAGAGAGTTCGAACGGTCGATACTTTCTTTGGCATTTGCTCCAAAACAAAAAATAAAGACACATTTGTACTGTCAAAAAGTTTGAAAGTTTAAGCCGCCAACCGAAAGCATAAACCAGACTTCACTCATGGAAATGTAACTTACTAAGAATGAATTTTTTAAAAACGATTTAATTATGGATAAGAACCATATTATCCATTCAGAAAATTGATAGATTATAGATAACTAATGAGTTTAACTTTTACATTTGTAAGATTAGAGACCGATCCAGGATTTCAGGAGGATGAGTAATATTTGATTAGTTTAACTTTAGTATCTATCATGTACCTACTACAATCTTGAAATTATAGGTTCAAAAGTATAATTTTTAATTTTTTTTCTAGTGATTTTACATATATATGTCTATACTCTATGCCGAAAACAAGACTGTCCGAAGTGGGATTTAAACCACCAATTTTACTCGTAGACGTGCACCCAAAGATTATTGCACCATAAAAGTCTTTAAGTATGGGTTCACACATGTATAATTAATTAATTCTCAAGAAATATAACATTATTATATATTATTTAAGGAAAGAAGTATGAGTTCACGCGAACCCATACCCTAAGGCTTAGATACGCCTATGTGTAAAACCGGTTCTTCAAGTTTGGGAGATTAGGAATCTTAAAAGTGATCATATTCATGAAGTCATGGATAATATAATTACACATATTATTCGCCAGTTAAATTATTTTTTATCCATATTAAATATGGGTCGATCAGATAATTTATTCGTTTTTCATTACACATTTGATCAGTCTCATATCTTATCCGACCCGTCCATTTGCTACCCCTAAATCGAGGGAACGAAACTTGTGACCTTTCATGCATATTCACTTCTTCAATGTCTTAATTAGTCAATTACTGCAGGATTTGTGATCTTCATCTTAGCAAGAATGAAATTGCATTTTTCAGGCAATTTAATAAAAAGTATCTTGAGCCTATGCTAGTTGGACTTCTAAAATTAGATCAGGTAATACAATAATTAATTGAGT
>JASVEL010013455.1:0-50374 GCA_032618575.1 Nicotiana noctiflora | reverse complement strand
ACGAAGTAGCATGACGTTGTGAAGACATTCTAGTCATCTCTGGGCAAGTGTGAACATCGTTGAACAGTCTAACCTTGAATACATTTGATTTGTGTAGACTTGAAGATCTAAGACTCCATTTGCAACTTTCATCCATGCATGTAAGACAATACCTATTAAAATATAGTGTTATGATAATTCATTTCTTCAGCTTTTTACACTATTGTCTCAAACAAACAACCAGTATACATATGAAATCTCACTATACAATATTATATATATTTTTATACAAAACTGTATGCATAAAATTACACTATACAGAAATTATACAATTTATATACACATATGTACGCATAAATACAAAAATTATACATTTTCTTTACAAAAATGTATGAATAAAATTACACTATACAAAAATTATACAATTTTTTTATACACATCTGTATGCATATATACACTAATTATATTTTTTTTATACACATCTGTATGCATATATACACTAATTATACAATTTTTATACAAAACCGTATGCATAAAATTATAGAGAAGTGCAATCTCATAAGTAGAAATCATACCTTGTTGTAGATGATCTATCCACTATAAATTGACATTTTTCTCGTATTGCATAGTGCTTCATTACACTAATGAGTGTATCTTTGTCCCAATACAACTGACCTTCTGCAATTTCTTCATGTTGTGGATTGTCTATTATACAATTTCCCTTCAATATCTCAATTTTGTCTTCCTTTACATGATTATCCATCATTTCAACAATATTAGTTCCGTGTACTTCTTCTACGTTCTGACATTGTAAACCAACTGAAGTTGTTGCGACTAAGTTTCCAGCCGAAGTTGTTCCAAGTAAGTTGCCACCCAAGTATGAACTTGAATATGAGCATTCGGGACTTGAATATACAGTTTTCAATGTTATGCATAATGGATATTCAGTGATATCCAGGTTTTTCTTTTTCATCTCCATATACAAGCGGACGCTCATATCATTGTATATTGGAATTGGTATATAGCCATCCTTTACAGTATATTTTATCTCCATTGCACTTGTAATTGGATCTCTACCCAATTGTTTGTATATCTCATCAACAAAATAATCATAGCTACAATCCGAATTGATTAACACGCCATTAACAAGGAAATTAACAAATTTACTCTCACTTACCCATTCACCACTGTGTTGAAGTAAAATTGGAATCATAGCTGGAACGGTAGTTCTACCAGTCACAATCTCCATAGACATTTGTTGATTTTGTCGATTTTGTATAAATTTCACAATTTAAGAACGAAATCTCAACTGTATCAAGCTGATTGTAGGCAACAATTGTGCAAAAAAATTGAATTTCAGCGTGAATTTTTGGTAGCTTTCTCTGGGTTTAAACTTCATAAACCCTAGAAATTTTTTCAGAAAAAGAATAATTGGGTGGCTTTTATAGTGTTTGGAGGTTGAAGATCTCATACTGAAACCGTGAATTTAGGATAGAAAATCGTTTTCTCCTTCTTTCCTTTTGTTCCCGTTGAATGGTATAACTTTCAGCTTTTTTCGTTTGATATAATTTGTTATTTTTTTTTGGCTATTATTTGTAAGTGGTTATTTTGTGGCTATCAGCTGATATAAGTTTGACCCTAGTGGCTAGAAATGAATTTTGCTCTTCTATTAATGGGAACAAAGTCAACAAACCCCACTATAATTTAGCATAGGGAATCTCTCAAGTGAGAGTAATTAGATGGGATTAAAGCAAAGGTTCTTATGCTGCCAATAGTATTAAATTAGAGTAAGCTCCAAGTAGCTTGCCCATAAATAATTAATGGCTGCATAACTTTAACAACTTCCTAAACTATTCAAGATTGAACTATAAGGTTTTATAATTATCCTAATCTCTTTTTAATTTAAAACTCCAAAGCTGCAGGAGGATTTTTTTGTTCTTGATCTCGTTTTGACAACGACGACAGTTACCAAGGGAAATATCATCTCACTGTCATTTAAAAAGTTATGTTTCATTTTGATATAATCATCTATAACAGAAAAACTATAATGTCACTTCAAGGCTTTGTCGTTTCAAAAATTACTAAAATAAAGAACTATACCTTTTTTTCTTTTCGATTGTGAATATGAGGAATCAATTGTGATTTATTTTCGACATGACAATAATTATGAAAAAAAAAAGTAGTAGTTGAGATTTCGAACTTATTAATAGCTGCAGTAAACATTAATGACCCTGCTTTATTTTTTTATTTCCCTTTCAATGTTCTGTATTTGTTTTGAAGCCTTAATTAACCCATAGACTCATCAAAAGGAAAGTGCTCCCCTACCGACAATGCTTTATTACTTTATACGGGTAAAATTGGGGCTAATAAGCATTTTGATTTTTTGTTGGGTCAAACGAAGCAAGTACATGACTATATGGGATCGAAATTGAAGCTAGGACCCTCTCGTACTAAGGCCTGGACGGAGTCCTTGCAATCGGGCCCGACAAAACAACACCCCCAAACCCGGTACGAGCTCCAAAACCTCGGAAAGCACTACAAACGGCTGCACACGACTAACAAAAGGCCGTGATATCCGCACCCAGCTGAATATAACGGCGCGATTCTCGCCCCATGCCGATAGCGTATCAATAATTGATGTAAAAGGATGATTTTTACCTTTTTTTTTAGAATTGATGTAAAACTCCCCTACTATATAGTGGGAAAGTTTCTTATTCAATGGGGACATTATAACACGCATGTCAAAACAAAATAAAATTGTTTCTCTCGTTTCCACCTATTGAAAAGTCTACTTTATTTTTGTTGTTTGTTCTTGATTGACCTCGAACCCAAGACTTTTAACCGAGGGCATAAACTATCGTCCAATCTAGGTTCAAGCTAGACCATAATGTTATGACTTGTTTGGTTATTCACAGAAACTTTTGTTGGGTTTTAATTAATGTATTTAATTAATATATTAAATACATAAAAGAGGGTGAATGAGAAATGAAGGGAAATGAAATTTTTGAGTAAAATTTCAAGCTCTCCCCCCCCCCCCGGTAAATGGGCATTGTCCCATATTGGAAGAGGAAGAGGTTTTTTATGGGTATATAAGCAATTGCTCTTCTTCTAGCTCTTAAAGACTTGAGTTGAAAGCAAGCCTTGCGCCGTCGTCGCTCGCTCGGCTCGGCTTCGGCTTCGGCTTCGGCTTCGGTCAAATGATCGATTGATTAACTTTTTGGACCAAATTTATTTGTTAATAGTAAAATATTAATAAATGTTGTTAAATATTTATTTTAATAATAAAATATTAATATTAAATCCAATCCATTTTTCTATTTTGGTAACAGACTCTTCAATTTTCCCTCTTTATTTTTCCTCTTTATTGTTGAGTAAATGGTCATTTATGTATTGGCATTTATGCTGTGGGCGTTTTGCATAAATAACCATTCTGAAGAGTTGCACCTCTTCAGATTTCAGCCCAACTTTTGGCTATAAATACAACACTATTCTACTCAGAATTTCACTACGATTTTTTGAGTTTTCTCTCCTTCTTCTGCATACTTTTAGCATCAAACAAAGTAAAAAGTAAGTGTGGTTTGCTACAGAACTTTGTGTTCGCTGAAACACTGGGGTTTGAAGTACCACTACACTAGTTTGTAATTCGTTCTATCATGTGAGGAAATAATCCATCACCTTGGGTACTAGGAGGGGATTAAATTCCTTGAGGAAACACTGTGAATTCAGTAGGCTCGAATTGGTTTTCTGTTATTTCTATTCATGCACATTCTGTTTGTATTTATTTATATTTCCAGAATTATTTTACAAATACAGTTTACTAACAACTTTAACTCATTTATTTAACGTTCTTGATTATTTTTGTTGAATCAAGTGACGTATCCTTAAAACCGCACATAAATTCAATTGTTATCAACTTTAAAGGTAAATAATTACGAAGAATTGTTAGGTGTTTGCCATAATTTTCTTACCATATTTGATTTTTCTATTTGTTGAAGGAAAGGGGAATATGTTTACCATAATTTGGTTTTCTTTCTTGTAGAAGGAAATTACAAATCTACATATTTGACTAGTCATTTTTCTTGTGGGAAAATGATTGGACTTCTATAAATTGAGGACCATCCCTTCTCGTCGTATTTAGGGGGAGAACTTTACGGGACAATTGGTAGTGTGTCACTTGTGTTTGCTTCTTCGTGAGGTTGTTCTCTCGATATTTTGTACTCTCTTTTATTATAGTGGATTGCTCATCTCCGTCGTGGACATAGGTCAGTTGACCGAATCACAATAAATATTTGTGTCTCTTTTCATATATTTCTCTTTTATTGTCAAACTTATCATGGTTTAATATTTATTTTGCTAAATTTCGTATGACACCTAATTTTTTCGGTCCTAACCGAAGTAAAGGGTACTTTTGCAAAGATATAATCAACACATGCAACTGCTTTATATTTTCTTTGCTGCTGATTCTATTTCGTATTAAGCATATCACTAATTTCGGTTATATGGAAACATGCGCTGTTAACGTGCAGAGATTATCGAAATTTTCTAATTTCATTTTTTTGCAGACATAAAAATCATCATGTACTATAATTTTTTATTTAATAAAAGAGAGCAGACAGATCTTCTAAGAGCTCTAAAGGTCACAATCAAGCAAACAAGAATCAAGAATACGAGGTTTAAATTATCATTAACGAGGTAAATTATTTTACTATAATCAAGTTGTCATATTTATTCTGTGATAATCAAGTTTTTAATTAACCAATTGCCGGCTTGACCAAGTGTATGCAAAATCAAGATGCTAGAATCGATAAGCTAACATATAGAGTGGGAATCTTGATGGAAGAAGAATCCACCCATGCACCTGGCAAACTCCCAGAAGTTTAAGAGATTGATCCTCCCCTACAACAAGTTGCATCCACTAAGAATATTCCAGTCTTTTCAGGAGGGATGATTCCAATCAATCAACTAAAGGATTTCATTAAAGGGGCTATAAAAAACAAATATGAAGTCTCTTCCAAGTCCTCTTTTACCTACGCAAAGTCGTACACTTCAACGATCGATATGTTGAAGATGCTTGTTGTCTATCAACCTTTAAAATTTCAACAGTTTGATGGAAAAGGCATCCAAAGCAACATATGGCGCACTTCGCTGAGACATGCAACAATGCTGGGAATTATGGACATTACCTCGTCAAGCAGTTTGTTCGCTCATTAAACAGAAATGCTATTGATTGGTACACGGACCTCGAGGTTGAATCCGTTGATAGCTGGGATTAGAGCGATAATTCCTCAATCTCTTTTATAAAATGAGACATACTGTGAGTATGATAGAACTTACAAATAACGAAATGGTGAACTAGTTATCGACTTTATCAATCGTTGGAAGAATGCAAGCCTCAACAGAAAAGACAAGCTTAGTAAAGCTTCGGGAATAGATATATGCATCCAAGGAGTGAATTGGGGATTGCGCTACATCTTGTAATGTATCAAGCCTAGAACATTTGAAGAACTTGCAACTTGTGCCCATGATATGGAATTGAGCATGGCCTCGGCTGGAAATGAAATGTTGCCCATCTATGAATCTCGCAAGGGGAACGACAAGTAAGAAGTCAGGAAGTGGGTCAAGTTCGTACCCAATCCTAAAAGCAAAAAAGCTATGAATGTCAACATATTACCTGTAAAGGTGACAATGGATGTGAGCAAGAAGCAGAGTATGAAATCCACTTCTTTTCAAGATAAGCCAAGCGGAAAGTTGACTCTAAAATAAATGCAAGAGAAAGACTACCCATTTCTAGATTCTGATGTGCCGGCTATTTTTGAAGAACTCCTCGAGTTAAATCTCATTGAGCCTCCAAATAATTGGAGAAGTGAAGATCGGAAAATAAATTGCCCAAATTAATGCAAATACCATCGACTTGTGAGCCATCCTCTGGAGAAGTGCTTTGTCTTCAAGGACAAAGTTATGTATTTGGCTCGCAAAAAGAAGATCGTGCTTGAAGATGAGAAAGCAAGCACAAACCAAGTCACTATCACCTTTGGCTCATTCAGTCCGGATGAATTATGTGGTTTCAAAGAAAGTAAAGATGGAGAATTATTGGAGAACGACAAAGCTGAAGTCAATCAACTTGATGATGATGAATGTTGGACATTGGTGACTCGTAGTATGCACCACAGAAGGACCCCATGAAAAGAGCCAGTAGAACACCAAGGAAAGTGATGGTAAAATACCACGGAGATGGAATCCGGTTAAGCACTTAAAGAACGCAAAAGTGGAGGGGCACCACTCTCAAAAACCACGAAATCTAGTGACTTCTACCAAGTTGGTTCTACATGAAGATTTCCCTTGGGAGTATCGATGCCTATTATTGCCATGCTGACGAAGGGAAAGAAAATAGCGATGACCTACCATTGGCAACATCTTTGGAAAAGATCATCGAGTCCACTCCTCAAGAAGTTAATGCCTGTGAGCAAAAAATTCATGTTCACAAATGACAATCTTCTACTAGGTGATACTCTTCATAACCGCCCATTGTACCTGGTTGACTATATGCGTGATAAAAGGGTAAATCAAATTTTGGTTGATGGATGATCCTCAGTGAACATTTTACCAATTCTCACCGTGAAATAATTTGGTATTCCCGTGGACGAACTCTCCTAAAGTCGCATTATGATCCAAGGATTCAACCAAGGGGGGCAAAAATCCATAGGCATGATCATACTGGAAATCATCATTGAAGATATGCAATCAAGTTCATATCTGCATGTGACCGATGCAAAGACTTCATACAACATCTTGCTTGGAAGGCCTTGGATACGTGAGAATAAAGTGGTTTCATCTACCTTCCATTAATATCTAAAATATTACGAGGGTGAAATCAAGAAGAAGATAGTTATAGATGATGAGCCATTCACCGAGGTCGAGTCACACTTCGCTGATGCAAAGTTCTACTTGAACAATCACATTGTAAAGGAGCTTAAAGTTGATAATGTCATGAAAAGAAAGAATGATGAGCCCAAAACTAAAGAGCTAAGGTGACTGCTGGTAGAGCCAAAGATATTAAGGAGGTACAACCCAACGCGAATAAATCTTGTAGAGGGAACATTGCGTCTTATGGCAAGAAAGTAAGTCTTGCACTCCAATATGTCCCTAAAAGGAAAAAAGATGAAGGTGAATCATCTAATATCCAAACTAACATGCTAAGTGAGTTAATTCTTCCGGTAAAACAAATTGAGGCCGTAAATTTGTCCTCAAATCCACTTGCAGGGTTTGTGGCCCAAAATCATTTGCAGAATATGGCACTCCCTATGAAGCGAACAGATAAAGGTTTTGATCCTAACGCTTACAGGCTATTTGCAAAAGCTAGATACAATACCAAAGAGGTGTCAAAGTTAGAGAATCTCCCATCAAAAGCTACAACAAGAGAGCCACGTGACGGTTTGGGATACAAGAAAGTGTCATCAGTGCGCATCTCCATAAGAAGGGCAAGCATCAATCATATCACTATATAAGATAAATGTGTCACTTCAAACAAGCCTTATATCTTTGACCGTCTTGGATAATCAATTGTGAGGACTTCCGTATTTGAAAGATTGGGTCCACTAAAGAAAGGGGATGAGTTCCAGTTAAGTTATCAAAATATAAGGACACCTACTTCATCCAAAATTCGGAAGATCTCTAAGGATTTCCAAAGTTTGGTTCCTTCTAGAATGAGGCGACAAGCAAAAGTCATGATTTTGTGTGATAAGGTTCTAAAGGTGAATCCATACATTATGGTCGACACTAAAGAACGTATTAAAGATAAAGAAAGTGTCGGTTCTTCGTATCATGTTACTGCATAAGGCGATCATGATGTTTCATCTCTAATAGAGGATGACGAGAAATTGGATAATGTTTTACCATATTATCACATATCATTCAACGACAGGGACCCTCAAGAAGATGAAGATATGAAAGATGCTCCACCGGAACTTGAAGAAGGGGTGAAGGAAATGATTGATGCCTTAAAAGAAGTTAATCTTAGCACTGATGAAGAAATAAGACCCACCTACCTATGTTCTTTACTAGAAGTTGATGAAGAAAACACTTATATTGAGTTACTCAAGGAGTTTAGAGATATCTTTGCTTGGAGTTACAAAGAAATGCCTGACGCTAAAGTAGAAGTCACCTTGCTATTAAGAATGGCGCTCGTCATGTTAAGCAAGTTCAAAGGCGTTTTAGGCCGGACGTGGTTCCCCTGATTGAAACTGAAGTTAACAAACTTATTAAAGCTGGATTTATTCGGGAATTTAAATTACCAACATGGATTTCAAGTATTGTCCCTGTAAGGAAGAAGAATGGCCAGATTTGAGTATGCGTTGACTTCAGGGATCTCAACTATGCGTGTCTAAACTACTGGTTACAAGGTAATGTGTTTCATAGATGGTTTATCAGGCTATAACAAAATTCGTATGGCACCAAAAGATGAAGAGCTTACTGCGTTCCGCATCCCCAAGGGTTTGGCTTGAAAAACGCTGGTGCTACTTATCAAAGGGCTATGCAAAATATTTTTGACGATCTCCTCGATAAGAATTTTGAATGTTATGTTGATGACTTGGTGGTAAAATCAAGAGAGAATGGTGACCACTTGAACGACTTGAGAATGGTATTTGAGTTGATCTGGAAATACCAACTTAGGATGAATCTATTGAAATGTGCCTTTGGAGTTACTTCTGGAAAGTTCCTTGGTTTTATTGTTCGACATCGATGGATCAAAATTGATCAAGCCAAAATGGACCTCGGGATATTCATGAATTGAAAAGTCTGCAAAGAAAGCTAGCATACCTTAGAAAAACCTAGTTGCCTCATGAAGGAAGGTGTTCCTTTCAAGTGAGACCAAGCTTGTAGCGGTGCCTTTGAAAGTATCCAAACCTACTTGATGAAGCCTCCAGTTTTAGCAGCTCCTATACCCAGAAAGCCATTGATACTATACTTTGCGGCACAAGAAAGGTCTGTTGGAGCACTGTTGGCCCAAGAAAATAGTAAAGGGAAAGAAAACTCCCTTTACTACTTGAGCAGGATGATGATACCAAACGAGCGGAATTATTCATCAATTAAAAAGTTATGTTTGGCGTTAGTCTTCTCAATTCAAAAGTTGAAGCACTACTTTCAAGCTCATGTTGTTTGTCTTGTTTCTAAGTCAAATCCCATCAAGTTCGTGATGTCAAAACTTACTCTTAGTGATTGAATAGTGAGATGGAACCTCCAATTTCAATAATTTGATATTTTGTACATACCTTAAAAGGCTGTAAAAGGACAAGCATTGGCATACTTCTTGGCAGATCATCTGATACCTGATGACTGGGAGCTAACTGACGAACTACCTGATGAGGACGCAATTGTCGTTAAAGTTCAACCTCCATGAAAGATGTACTTTGATGGTGTTGCCCATCGTGGAGAAGTCGGTACTGGCGTAGTATTTGTCACTTCCCAAGGTGAAATCTTGTCCTACCCCTTCACCTTGACAAAACTCTGTTCCAACAATGTTGTTGAGTATCAAGCATTAATACTTGGGCTTGAAATGGTTGTTAATATGAAGCAATTGCAATTGCAAGTCTTTTGTGACTCCCAGTTATTGGTCAATCAGCTTTTAGGTAGTTACGAGGTCAAGAAGCCTGAACTACGCCCATATCATAATTACGCAAAAAAAATTAATGGGGTGGCTCAGTGATGTGGCTATTCATCATATGCCAAGGAAAGATAATAAGAAGGCCAATGCTTTAAATGCCCAAGCTTCATCGTTAACCCTACCTGATCAAGCGCAAGTTACTGTCTACTAAAAATGGGTAGTACCGCGGCCAAATAAGGTTGAAGGCAAAGAAAATGAACTCAAACATCTTCTCGTTGTTTCTAAAGTTGAGAAACAATAATGGCGACAACCTATTATCGACTACTTATGCTATGGGATACTTCCAAAATATTCGAGGAGAAGGACTGAAATCCGTCATCGTGCATCTCGCTTCCTTTACTACAAAGATACTTTATACAGAAGGTCATTCGAGGGAGTACTCTTGTGATGCTTAGGGGAAGAAGAAGCACTCCAAGCTTTGCAAGAGGCACATTCAGGGGTAAGTGAGTCACACTAGTCTGGATCAAAGCCTCACTTCCATATAAATAGGATGGGATAATATTGGCCAATGATGGTAAAAGATTGCTTGGACAACGCTCGAAGATGAAAGGCTTGTCAATTCCATGTGAATTTTATTCATCAACCTCCTAAAGTATTGCATCCGACTGTTACATCATGTTCCTTTGGCGCTTGGGGATTAGATGTTGTTGGACCACTACCAAATTCCTCTGGTAGGAACCTTTACATCTTGGCGGCAACTGACTGCTTCTCAAAATGGGTTGAAGTTGTTGCTCTAAAGGAAGTAAAGAAGGAAAATGTTGCAATTTTCATCAGAGTAAATATTATCTATTGCTTTGGAATTCTTTGTTACATAATAAATGATAATGGCAAGTCGTTCAACAATAGGTTGACGAACAAGATTTGTGAACTCTTTGGCTTCAAGCAACGTAACTTTTCTATGTATAAAGTTGTTGCCAATGGTCTAGCCGGGGCATTCAACAAGACTCTATGAAATTTGTTAAAGAAATTCATCTCCAAATCACAACTGGATTGGCATGACTGTATGGAGGAAGCTCTATGGGCATATAGGACAACTCATTGCACACCAACACAAGTGACCCCTTATGCACTCGTTTATGGAGTTGAAGCCGTCTTGCCACTCGAGCGTCATTACGATTAGCTATTAAAGAAGGCATCACTGATGAAGAAAATTCTCAACTTTGATTAGCTGAGTTAGAGGCTCTTGATGAGAAAAGTTTGGAAGCTCAACAGATTCTTTGATGTTATCAAGCTCAATTGTCTCGTGCCTTCAATAAAAGAGTTCTCCCAAGATCCTTTCAAGTAAACGATCATGTCCTTGCCATAAGAATACCTATTAATACTTCCCATGAACATATAGGAAAGTTTACTTCAAAATGGGATGGGTCATATGTCGTACAAGAAGCTTATTCAAGTGGGGCTTACAAGCTGGTTGATGCAGATGACATGAGAATCGGCCCTATCAATGGCAAGTTTTTGAAGTAGTATTATCCTTGATGTTGCATTCTCCTGGACGCATGAGCCTAAACTTCATGTTCAAACTCTCCTTGACGCATGAGCCTAAACTGCATGTTCGAACGCTCCTTGGCACACGAGCCTAAACTGCATGTTCCTACGCTCCTGACCCGCACGAGTCTAAACTGCGTACGGTCCCACGATGTTGCAAAATAAATCCTGCTAGGTTGATAACCTCGAAAGAGATGGCCTAAGCAAAAGTTAGGACACAAAAAAATAAAAAATAAAATCACCTATTCTGAACTACAGTATGACTTGATCCTCTTCACCGAGGTACGTAGGCAGCTTAGAGTTTCATTCTAAGTTCAGTCGCATAAGTTCAAAAGATACATAATCTGCCAATCGTTGTCCAAATGGAGTACAATGGAATGTAGTCCATTCAATCGAAACTTGAAAATCGAGCTGAGATACCATTCTTTTGTAAAACTTTAGACCTCATTTGATTTGAAGGGGGCAAGCCACTATAGTAAATTGGTGTGTTCAATAAAATGATTAATATGTTTTAGGAGGCTGCCAAGCATTTGCATAGAAGTCGGGGATTCACTATGCCTTCATGTTTGCCAACCTTCAAGTTTTTTTGGTGAGCTTCAAAGTCAAAATACAAAAGCATTTGGTGAAGTCGCGCTAATGTGGGATTGTCGACATATCAGAAACCCAAGTCTACTTCAAACTATCATCTAAAACTATCCTTAAGGAATTAAATTTTAAATTTTGGATGTATTTTAGATTTTGAAGTTAGTTTCCAAGAACTTCGGCGGTTTGGGATTTCAACATTCCTACATCAAAATACACAACTTTTGGCGAAGTCGCGCAAATCTGAAATCGTCAACATTTTAGAATCTAGTATTGACTTTGAAATATTATTTGAAAATATCCTTAAGGAATTAAATTTTGCATTTTGGTTCACGATTTCGATGTTTCTACATCAAGATACAAAAGTTTTGATGAAGTCATGCAAATCTAAAATCATCGCTATGTTAGAATTTAATATTGATTTCGAGCTATTATCTGAAACTATTCTTAAGGTATTAAATCTTGAATTCTGGATATGTTAGATATTTTTAAGTTATTTTTTCAAAAAATTAAACGGTTCGTGCTTTTTTACTTTTCTAAAGCAAAATATGATTTATTTGGGATTGTCGACATATCACAAACCAAAGTCGACTTCGAACTATCATCTACAACTATCCTTAAGGAATTAAATTTCAAATTTCAAATATATTTTAGATTTTGAAGTTTAGTTTCCAAGAAATTTGGCGGTTTGGGATTTTAACATTCCTACATCAAAATACACAACTTTTGGCGAAGTCGCGCAAATCTAAAATCATCGACGTTTTAGAATTTAGTATTGACTTTGAAATATTATTTGAAACTATCCTTAAGGCATTAAATTTTGCATTTTGGTTCATGATTTTGATGTTTCTACATCAAGATACAAAAGTTTTGATGAAGTCGTGCAAATCTGAAATCATCGTTACCTTAGAATTTAATATTGAGTTCAAGCTATTATCTGAAACTATCCTTAAGGTATTAAATCTTGAATTCTGGATATGTTATAGACTTTTAAGTTAAGTTTTCAAAAAATTAAACGGTTCGTGATTTTTACTTTTCTAAAGCAAAATATGATTTATTTGGGATTATCAACATATCAAAAATCAAAGTCGACTTCGAACTATCATCTAAAACAATCATTAAGGAATTAAATTTTAAATTTTGGATATATTTTAGATTTTGAAGTTTAGTTTTCAAGAAATCCGACGGTTTGGGATTTCAACATTCCTACATCAAAATACACAACTTTTGGCGAAGTCGCGCAAATCTAAAATCGTCGATGTTTTAGAACTTAGTATTGACTTTGAAATATTATTTGAAACTATCCTTATGGCATTAAATTTTGCATTTTGGTTCACAATTTCGATGTTTCTACATCAAGATACAAAAGTTTTGATGAAGTCGTACAAATTTGAAATCATCGCTACATTAGAATTTAATATTGATTTCGAGCTATTATATGAAACTACCCTTAAGGTATTAAATCTTGAATTCTGAATATGCTACAGATTTTTACGTTAAGTTTTCAAAAATTAAACGGTTCGTGATTTATACTTTTCTAAAGCAAAATATAATTTATTTGGTGAGACTGCACATATCAAAAAAATTTGACATGGTGGAATCTAAAGTTGGTTTCAAAAATATTATCTGGGGCGATTTTGAAGGTGTTTGATTCTAAGTTTTGGATATGTCTCAGATATTGAAGTCTAAGTTTCTAAAAATCAAACAATTCATTATTTGGACTCTTTCACGACAAGATTTGAATCTTTTGTCACAAGCGCGTAAAGCTGAAAATTATACGACTAAGATAAAAGTCGAACAATGTAAAGCAAAAGAAAAGTTGAAATATTTAAGCCCTCGAGTTCTTCAAATCCGACAGTCTTCAAGTTGAAATCTTCAGGTCCGTCGATCTTCAAGTTTAAGTCTTCACAATTTAATTTTTAAGCCTTTCAAGTCTCCAAGTTGAAGTCCTCAAGTTTGTTGGTCTTCATGTTTCAGTCTTCAAATTCGCCGGTCTTAAAGTTGGATTGTTTAAGCCCTCCAAATCTTCAAGTTGAAGTCTTCAAGTATGCTAATTTTTCAAGTTGAATTTTAAAAGTCAACCACTCTTCAAGTTGAAGTCTGCAACGTACTCCAAATCTTCAAAAAATTTCAAGTGTTCAAGTTGATGTCGTCTTCGAATTGAAGCTTTATAACTTTCCAAACTTAAGGTGGACATACAAGTCCTTTTGTACCTTAAGTTGGCCTCTTTGTAAGTTTGTCCTTAATGGAACTATAAGTTTTATTGAGAGTAATCTCTCCGATAGTCAAGCCACATTGAGAGTAATCTCTCTGATAGTCGGGCCACATTGAGAGTAATCTCTCCGATAGTCGGGGCACATTATGAGTAATCTCTATGGTAGTCCGATTATTTTGAGAGTAATCTCTCTGGTAGTCGGGCCACATTGAGAGTTATCTCTCCGGTAGTCGGACTATATTGAGAGTAATATCTCTGATAGTCGGGTCATTTTGAGAGTATTCTCTCCGGTAATTAAGCCACACTGAGAGTAATATCTTCGATAGTCGGGACACATTGAGAGTAATCTCTCTGATAGTTGGGCCATGAGAATAATCTCTCCGATATTCAGGCAAGGATAAGTACACATCCCCTCACACCCGAAGATTGTATTCTTCATGCATGAATTATCTTGTTAAACAAGAACACATCCTTCTATTCTTGACCTAAAAAAAAAAAGTCAACGAAGAAAGAAAAGTAGAAAAATTACCTTCGCGTCAATATTTTCGAGTCGTCAAAAATTGACATGGAAGTAGCTTGCGAATGTTGTTGATGCCAGTTGAAGGGAAAGCATATCCTATTTATAGAGCATCCAAATATGCTAGTTAATAGATTAATACCGATGTGGGATAGCTATTCTAATTAGACTTCTGAAGGGTTTCAATACGTTGGCGGGGTAGTTGCCAAATCCATAATGAAGTTGGACTTGCACATAGATTCCAGTTGCGTTAACTTTAGTTATCCTTTATCTAACGAAAGACTGAAATTACCAAACCCATATGGATTTGGTTAGCTTATACGGCTGGTCAAAAACATTGAAAATAATGGCATCTCTGTTGTAATAATGATAATAGTTATTAGTATTAACTCTTGGTAATTACTGTTAGCCCTTTGACAAATTTCCTCACCAAGTGTGGGTTGTGACAAGAATTTTTATGATGGCATGGCACAAAACCTGAAAAATGGGACAACATTATGACGGGCAGTTCGGCATGACGAACTATGCGAGGTAGACAAACGCACCGTGAATAGAGGCGCATTTTATTTGAACGTGCGCATTGGTATAACAATGGCAAAGCAAAGCCATGTCAAAGCAGGGGATAAGGCAATGTAATGCTGGACAAGCAATAACATTAATGTGGGAAGATTTGATCAAATTGAGGGCAACTTGACATAAGCGGACACCTGTAGCAATGAGAGTGTGCGGCTAAGTCAAAATGCGGGAAGTTGTGGTCATGGCATTGGGGCGGAGCAGTGTCAAGTGGCAAGGCTAGGCGCAATGCTAGCCTTGGGCATGCAGAAAGCTTGCCAAAACAAGCATGCAATGCACGTGACAGGGCGGTTGAGCGGTTATAACTGCCCCATTCAAGCATGACTGATCATGGGGCTAAGTTGAGGCACGTTATTAGATCATAGCTGATTGTATGGCTTACTTATACACATTTTTTAGCATGTTTCCTATGTTAGATCATCAGTTGGAGCTTGTCAGCTGATTGTCTTATATGCTACCAAGTGTAATTGGGCAGCCTACACTAGAAATAAGTGCATAAGCTATCCCAAATAGGAAGAACTTATCTTGTGGCATATGTGTTAGCCAATTTTTGTCTAAGTGTATTCCTAAGGGAGGGTAATCATTTTGGGGCAGGGAACTGAGATGTTCTTTGTTCTTGGCCATAGGGTTGCTTATTGTGTTCTTGTATTCACATATTAATACGAGTTAAGAAGAAATTCCTGTAAATGTTTTGTGTGCCTTTACTTACTATATTTTCTACCTAAATCATTCCAAGTCCAAACGTCCCTAAAATAAATCTAAGTGTTGGAAAGGCTGAATTCAAGGCTATGATTAACTGCCGCACGGAGGTGAACCTCGGGCAGAATTCGAGTGATATAAATGACCTCTGTGAAAACTTGTGTTAGAGAATGGTTGGATCGGGAAAAATACGTGACGTTCAGTGGATGAATTTCGTGCAAGATGGGCTGGTGGCAACTCATAACTGAGGGAAAATATTGTTATATTGGAGGCACTCGTTAGAATAATTGATGGTGATCACTTTCTGACTATTATAACTCGTCTCGCCTATATTGAGGCCGAGATCAATATGTTGAGCCAGGAATGCACAGATCTAAAAGCAAAAAATAGGTTACGCTGTGTTGTTGTCAATAATGAAGCACAACGTGGGGAAGAACGTACCAAGGTCAAAATTCTAGAGTCTAAAGAGTTTAATGGTGCAAGGAGTGTCACACCTCTTTTTTACCGCACCCGCAAGGATGCAAAGAGTTTTTCCAATTAAAGGACAATCGAGATGGGATTTATTTTAATTATTTCAGAGTCGCCACTTGGGAGATTTTATGGTGTCCCAAGTCACCGGTTAAATCCCGAATCGAGGAAAAGAATGACTCTATTTAACAGTCCGCGAACCGGAAATCCGGATAAGGAATTCTATTAACCCGGGAGAAGGTATTAGGCATTCCCGAATTCCGTGGTTCTAGCACGGTCGCTCAACTGTCGTGTTTGGCTTATCTATCTGCTTTTACAATTATGTACTTAGTGCAAGTTAATACCCCTTTTACCACTTTTATTATTGGTTGTGATTTACGAAAGAAAAAAAAATTGCTTAAAAATATGCTTTCGAATCACGTCACATGAAATGCACCCGGATCCTCAACATATTCTTATTCAACATTTCGGGGTTTGGATTTGGGTCACATGAAATGCACACCCGTATTAAAAAAGGTAAAAACTAAAATATGTGCCCGGATCGACTACTTATTTACACTGTTGAGAAAGGCGTGATATTCGTTAAGAAAACGACGCATCTCGAAACCTAAGTATTTATATATACATTTATGACGGTTATGTGATTAGTGTAACTATTGGGCGAGGCGTACCTTTGATTCAAATCTAAAGCGAACTACATCTCACTGTATCTTACTTAAGAGTTGACTCCAAATTACTTAAAACTTGCTACGAACCACATCGCATGAAATGCGCCTGTGGTTCATGTCATGCTTTATTTACTCTTGCCCGAAATTGGGGTCGGGTCACATGAAATGCACCCCCGACTCTTTTTAATCTAATTATGTCATTCCGTTGAGTAACAACTCCCTATCTAATCTTGCTTGTAACATAAGGTCTATCATTTAACAGGTTTGGAGATTACACACATGAGTAGGGAAGATTGAATAGAGATACGAAGACTAATTCAGGTTTACATGCTTATCTAACGATAGTGTATTTTGGCCTAGCTACACTTTTCCATAACCAAAACTAACAGTACAAGCTTGATTGGAGAGTAACGGAATGTACTTAAACATAAGAACTTTAGGCGACTACATGTTTCAATAGACTTTATGCATAAGCTTCAAACTTCATTCTTTCGAACCAAGGAACTACAATAACAGAGGTGTGTACCTGGAATGCGGAAGAACAAGGAAGAGTGAGCAATGGCAATGCAGCAACAGTAACAAGGAACAGTAACAGCAACAGTAAACCAATAACCAATAGACCAGCAACCAAATAGACCAACAGCCAGCAAAATAATGAACCAACAGCACCAAATCAACCCAACAGTATCAAACAACCAGCCAGCAATACAAAACGACCAAGAGTGACAACACTACTGACCAAACAGCAACAAAAAACATCCAACAGTAGCAAATGAACATCAACACAGCAGCATACACTCAAAACCAGCAACAATAGTCAACCCAGGCAGCAACTATAGACCAGCCAGCAACCAAATAATGAAGCAACAGCAATAACCAAGCCAAGCAGCAATCAAAAGACCAAAAGCAGCAACACAAACGACCAACAACCACCAAATGAACAACTGCCACCAACAGCAATACACAACCACAACACACGAAAGCCTAATAGCTCAACCACTGCATCAAAACTCACAAAACGGTGACCCCGGAACCAATGAAACAGTAGCCTCTTTTGTATCTTTGTATCTGTGTATCACAAGGTGTCCTAGTTACTCTCAGGTGTCCTGTTTTTGCTTCTCCAGATGCTCTCAAATTTATCACTGTCTATGCCTCTTTAGTTACTCTCAGTCTGCTCCTCTCAAGTGTATGTCCCTCAATGTATGCATCCATCTCCCCTATTTATAGCCAATCCCCTCTACTTTGGCTGGCCAGCATGTTAAACTAAGGTTACCCCCTACCCTGACTCCGTATGGACTCAGCATTAAACAATGCTGGTGGCAGTGAGCCTCAGTGGGATGCCCTGCTGTGCTCAGTTCCACTAACCCTTTGTATGGGTGTGTGATTAAACAATTATCCTATTGACTACAACCAATTATCCCTTTAATCTGAATCAAACAGTAACCAACCCCTACTCTAATGAATCGCATACAGGGCAAATTCAGGGACCAATAAATCGAATTCACTATTCGACGACCTTAACTAAATTAAACACAGAATGTAATCATAACCATAATAACGAATTGAATCAACAACAATAACATGAACCGACCAAATAAAAAGGTCTGTTGAGATGGACAGAAAATTCCGAAAACTTCGCAAAAATAAACAAACTGAGTAAAACATGCAAAGATACAAGAATTAAGTATATGGAATGGAAGAAGGGAAACGAATACCTCAGAAATCAAAAAATGACCCAGATTCGAAGTTGGCTCGTCTGCTTTGAGGTCGAATAGACCTTAATCGAAGTGTTCTCATACGAGAACACATCGAATAAAGTCCATTAGACCCCGAAATTCGAGTTAATTTGGCCTAATTCGTCATTTTCAATTTTAGGGTTCTTGCGGGTGGGATTTGGGGCTTTTGTATTTCTGGTTAGATTCGAAGCAAACCAATGCCGGCGGGGGTACGAGGGAGGTGTGGGGAGACTGTGGTGTGAATTTGGGGTAATTTGGCATAGGTTCGAGTTTGACTCGAATCTTCAAATGAAGATTCGAGGAGCTCCGGCAAGATTCGAGGTTAATGGAGGCCGGGATCGTGATGGGGGAGGTAAGGGGAAGGTTTTGGCGTTGGTTTGGGTTTGATTGGCCTACCGGAACCGCCGTGAGGCGATTTCCGGCAGGCGGAGGAGGGCGGCGTTACACCGGGTGTTTGAGAGCTCTGAGGGAGAAGAAGGGAGAGGGGGGGGTCTGGCTTGGGGGGGGGCGGGGTATGGAAAGGAGTTTATATATGTTTTGAGTAGTTAAATCCTGATCGTTGGATCAAACTTGATCAACGATCAGGATCCTCTCACTTAAACCAAACGGTGCCGTTTGGTTAAGTCCTAGGCTGGATGAATTTTGGAATTAACGGATTAATATGGGCCGTTGGATAATAAAATCCAACGGTCCAGATCAAACGTTACATATGCTGAAGCTGGACGGATATTTGGGCCGGATCAGAAGCAATTCATTTGGGCCTGGCTTTTAGACTAAATTTGGCCCAGCTCGGATCTTCATGATGTATTATGTACATATGTGTATGTATATATATATATATATGTATATATACATACATATATATGTATATACACACATATGTATATATACCAACCTATAACACCGCTGTTTTTACTACAATTAACGCACACGATTACATATCACCCAAAAATGTAAATCACATGACTTCGATATCAAACACTGAAAATGTAAAGCCTAGCATATATTTTTTGTATTTTTAATTTAAATAAATAAACGTGCACACAAAAGATAAAAATAACACAAAATCACACAAAGCATGCCCAACACGAAACTATTTTTTTTTTTGAATTTTCTGGGAGTACTTCTCGAGTAAGGCAAAAATCACGTGCTCACAGCTGCCCCTCTTTGCGCGTAAACACGCCGAGTTTTCGTGCAAAGATAAATGAGCGGATATAAGCGATTTTTGCCTATCCGAACACTCCGTATGAAGCATTTTGGAAAAGTTTTGACCGAACCTTGCTTCAAAGGTCTCCTACATATCCCTGGCTGAAAGGGAATCAGGTCAATGTAGTTCGGGAAGTTCTGGTAGTTGGGACTACCATGCCTGTTGCGATCTTGCTGTTACTGCTGTTGCCGCTGTTACTGCTGTTACCACTGCTTAGCTGATTTCCTTGTTGCACCGCACTAGGCAACGAAAAACAAGAAACTAGACTAAGTTACAGTACTACAAGTTCTTATCTATCCTTTTTTAACTTGATCTTGTCGCGCTCCTTGCCATCCTGTCTGACTTGGCGTTCCTTCCGATGCTTCTTCTCTTCTTACGAACTTGGATTCATGCCGGAGATTTCTGTTACATTCTACCGCTTTCCTCTACCAAATTAAAACAGATCGCCACTCCATTCTCCAGGCGGGCTCCCTGACTTCAATTACAACTTCAAAATAAATCGCCACTCCATTCTCCAGGCGGGCTCCCTGACTTCAACTACTGCTTCAAAAATAAAATCGCCACTCCATTCTCCAGGCGGGCTCCCTGACTTCAACTACAACTTCAAAATTAAATCGCCACTCCATTCTCCAGGCGGGCTCCCTGACTTCAACTACTACTTCAAAATTAAATCGCCACTCCATTCTTCGGGCGGGCTCCCTGACTTCAACTACAACTTCAAAATTAAATCGCCACTCCATTCTTCAGGCGGGCTCCCTGACTTCAACTACTTATTCAAAATTAAGTCGCCACTCCATTCTCCAGGCGGGCTCCCCGACTTCGACTACTACTTCAAAATTAAATCGCCACTCCATTCTCCGGGCGGGCTCCCTGACTTCGACTACTACTTCAAAATAAAATCGCCACTCCGTTCTCCAGGGCGGGCTCCCTGACTTCGACTACTACTTCGACATTAAATCGCCACTCCATTCTCCAGGCGGGCTTCAACTACTGCTTCAAAATAAAATCGCCACTCCATTCTTCGGGCGGGCTCCCTGACTTCTACTGCTTCAAAATAAAATTGCCACTCCATTCTCCAGGCGGGCTCCCTGACTTCACTTACTGCTCAAAATTAAATCGCCACTCCATTCTTCGGGCGGGCTCCCTGACTTCAACTACAACTTCAAAATTAAATCGCCACTCCATTCTTCGGGCGGGCTCCCTGACTTCAACTACTTATTCAAAATTAAATCGCCACTCCGTTCTCCGGGCGGGCTCCCGACTTCGACTACTACTTCAAAATTAAATCGCCACTCCGTTCTCCGGGCGGGCTCCACGACTTCAACTACTACTTCAAAATAAAATCGCCACTCCATTCTCCGGGCGGGCTCCCTGACTTCGACTACTACTTCGACATTAAATCGCCACTCCATTCTCCAGGCGGGCTTCCTGACCTCCACTACTACTTCAAAATTAAATTGCCACTCCATTCTCCAGGGCGGGCTCCCTGACTTCAATTACAACTCCAAAATTAGATCGCCACTCCATTCTTCAGGCGGGCTCCCTGACTTCAACTACTACTTCAAAATTAAATCGCCACTCCGTTCTCCAGGCGGGCTCCCTGACTTCAACTACTACTCACTGATTTTCATCCTATCTTGATTACCTTCCTTTGCCTCTTGTACCCTATCCTTGTTCCTGCATTACCTCTCGGACCACCTGCTCTTCTGAATTATCCTGTCTTGGAATTGCTTTCCCCCGGTCGTATTACTTTTCTTCTGGCAGCTGGGGATATTTTCGGAACTGTCTACTCGCCTGCTGGGGGTGATGCTGCTGAGGAAATATTCTTTGTTTCCTTCACCCCTCATTCTCTTCCTTCTTCCCCTACCTCTTTTGGGACTCACGCTTTTGTTTCCTTGATCAAATTATAGGATGTAATACTGCTGGGGGAATCTCGAAGCCATTTTTCCTTTTCCAATAACTGCTGGGGATGATACCAGGCTCAAAGATCACCCCATCTTGTGTTGCTTTCTACCCTTATCCTCTGAGTCTTGCTTTCCAGAAAATTTTCGCAACAAGAGAAAATTTTCTGCCCCAGTGTGATAAACTTCTCGACGGTATGCTTTTCTGCCGTCGGACCCTCTTTTCCTGCTTTAAATCAAAGAAAAATTGTTAGTTTCAAAATGCCGCGAGTGGTCGTGCCACTCTTGTTGAGGCCATTCTTTTTCAGCTGCTTGGCCTCTCTCGAACTTTGAGGACGACGTTGACGCTTGCTTGGGAAGATGCTTTTTCCACGAACGACCTCTCATCTTTTCCTTTTATTCCAACCTTTGGTTTGGTCCGACTCTCTTTAGCCGGTGATCTGCTGCGTGAAACCATCTTTCGGACATGCCACATGTGTCCCTCATGTTCCATAATTCTTGCGAACCTTCCACTCAGCCTGTCATCCCAATCTCACTACCGTAACGACTTTTGTCTCATTGCCTTGTTCCATGTCTATCCACTTTCAATATACTGCTTTGGGAGACTTGGTAGTAAGCTTTGAAAAATCAATTTTCGAAAATGAAAGAAAAGAAAAGAACACTGACCGCAAATGACAAAAGAAGAAAAAACTTTTCTGAACTCAAAAAATAGGAAAACTTATCTGAATGTGTGCCTGATCCAATGTTATGCCGCGCCTTTGAGATTAAACTACCCAGTCTATTCATGTCAATCACTTTCTGATACCGCGTCCTGCTAGGGGTAAACGGATGTCCCAACCTTGTCTCATGCCGATATCTTGTACCCATCTCATCATGTCACCTCACAGTGCCCTTCAACGGGTTTTCACTAATGAGATTCTCTCATTTCTCTCTATCTCCCGTCGCCTTAAGGTGCCCGTAAAGGTTTTCACCGTAAGACTCTCTCATCTTACTTCTCTCAACTTCCTTCGCCTTAAGGTGCCCGCGAGGGTTTTCACCGTTAAGACTCTCTCATTTACGTTTTCTTTCCCTGCGGCGGGGTATCACCCCTGAGATTCCCTCTAGAGCGTTATCCCCTTTCGGCTTGTGCATCCTGGATTCAATCGAGGGTCGGGATGTCACTCTTGGCTTTTGTTCACATGACTTGGCACTTCTCAAATACTGATCGAGAGGTCTTTCTGGTTCTTAATATGGTTTCTGCGCGTGAGGCTTGAAGAAAGAGGTTTAGCCTCGACGGTTAGCTTATTACAACTTTCGGAATCCACACTATCTTTCCTACGAAAACAACGACTTCTGCCCCAGTTTTGTTACTTGGGGGATTTTTGATTTTTATTTTATTATGACCGAGCCGTGTGGCGCCTACGTATCCTTCTTGAGGAATCAGGTCGAACGTAGTTCACTTTTTCTTGTATTACTTCTTTGTTTCTTTTCTATTCTTGATGATTCCGAAAGAGGGTATATGAAAGAACAATTAAGGCTCAAATGGGGAAACAAAGGTTAAAGTGTTTGGGTAGTAGAAAAATTGCCTCTGTCATTTCATTCTCCGAAAAATGCCAAATACACACAAACGAAACCAAACGTTGACAAATGCATTAAAGAATTACACATAATATCTCTTAACTGCATCAGAATTGATAGCCATATCGGTGCATCTTCCCTCGACATCGGTCAGACATAGAGCGCCGTTGGATAATACTCTAGTCACCACAAAAGGTCCCTGCCAATTTGGAGCGAACTTGCCTTTCGCTTCGGCCTGATGGGGTAGAACTCTCTTCAGCACATGTTGTCCCACTTCAAATCTCCTGGGACGTACCTTCTTGTTATATGCTCTCGCCATTCTCTTTTGATACAATTGGCCGTGACATACTGCTGTCAATCTCTTTTCATCGATCAAGCTTAATTGCTCTAATCGGGTTTTGACCCACTCGTCGTCGTCAATCTCAGCTTCAGCGATGATTCGGAGGGATGGAATCTCAACTTCTGCGGGTATTACTGCTTCAGTCCCGTATACCGACAAGTAAGGAGTTGCACCTACCGAAGTCCGGACGGTAGTGCGATAACCCAACAGCGCAAATGGTAACTTTTCATGCCACTGCCTAGACCCTTCTATCATCTTCCTCAATATCTTCTTTATGTTCTTGTTTGCTGCCTCGACCGCACCATTTGCTTTTGGGCGATACGGTGTGGAATTTCGGTGTGTAATCTTGAACTGTTGACATACCTCTTTCATCAATCCACTGTTAAGATTTGCACCGTTATCCGTAATGATCATCTTTGGAATTCCAAACCTACAAATGATGTGGGAGTGTACGAAGTCCACCGCCGCCTTCTTGGTCATTGATTTGAATGTCTTGGCCTCCACCCACTTGGTAAAATAATCAATCGTTACCGGAATGAACCTATGACCGTTGGCAGCGGCGGGCTCGATGGGTCCGATAACATCCATACCCCGTGCGACAAACGGCCATGGTGCGGCTTGTATGCGATTCGGTCGGCGGAGAATGAATCAAATCTCCGTGTATATGACACCGATGGCATCTTCGCACGAAACTTATACAATCCCGCTCCATAGTGAGCCAATAGTATCTTGCTCGAAGAATCTTCTTTGCCAATACGTATCCGTTCATGTGTGGTCCGCAAACTCCCGAGTGTATATCCGTCATCCCTGTTGTGGCTTGACTTGCATCTATACATCTCAACAATCCCAAATCTGGGGTTCTTTTATACGGCACCCCTCCACTAAGGAAAAATCCGTTCGCCAACCGCCGAATAGCTCGCTTTTGATCTCCGGTTGCTTGCTCGGGGTATACTCCTAACCTGAGGTATTCCTTGACATCATGAAACCACGGCTCACCATCCGCCTCTTCCTCTATCACATTACAATAAGCATGTTGATCCCGGATCTGGATATGTAATGGATCGACACGAACCTTATCCGGGTGATGTAGCATCGACGCTAAGGTAGCCAACGCGTCGGCAACCTCATTATGCATCCTTGGGATGTGCACTGGATTCTACCGATCGAAAGCGTTTGGTCAAATCATGCAAACAATGACGATAGGGGATAAGCTTTAAATCTACGGTTTCCCATTCTCCACGAATACGATGTACCGGAAGGTCGAGTCCCCGAAGACCAAGACGTCCCTGTACATCCGTGTCCACCGCTAATCGCGGCCCCAAGATACATGCCTCGTACTCGGCCATATTATTGGTACGGTGAAAACGCGGTTGAGCGATAACGAGGATAATGATGTCTGTTTCGGATATAAGCACGGCCCCACTCCAGACTCCTTTTGCGTTTGCCGGCTCCGTCGAAGAAGAGCTTCCATCCTGGATCCTTGGTAGGTTCTAACCCCTCAATCTGCAATACTTCCTCATCCGGAAAATACGTCCTCAAAGGTTCGTATTCGTCATCAACGGGATTTTCAGCTAAGTGATCGGCCGGGGCTTGAGCTTTCATAGCCGTCCTTGTCACGTATATGATGTCGAATTCCGTAAGCAATATTTGCCATTTTGCTAACCTCCCTGTAGGCATAGGTTTCGGGAAAATATACTTCAACGGATCCGGACGCGAAATGAGGTAAGTGGTGTAAGAAGACAAGTAGTGTTTCGGCTTTTGGGCTACCCAAGTCGGGGCGCAACATGTCTTTTCTAGATGAGTGTACTTGACCTCGTGGATTGTAAACTTCTTGCTGAGGTAGTAAATGGCCCGTTCCTTCCTGCCGGTAAGATCATGCTGCCCCGGTACGCAGCCGAACGAATTCTCGAGAGCCGTCAGATAGAGAATCAAGGGTCTGCCCGGTTCGGGCGGAACTAGTACGGGTGGATTTGACGGATACCGCTTTGATTCGGTCAAACGCTTACGACATTACGTCGTCCATTCTATCGCGGCGTCTTTCTTCGATAGGCGGAATATGGGTTCACAAGTTGCCGTAGGCTGGGCAATAAACCTACGATGTAATTCAACCTTCCCAACGGACTCATTACCTCTGTTTTATTCTTCGGCGGGGCTAACTCCTGAATGGACTTGATTTTGGATGGGTCCAGCTCAATGCCCCGTCGGCTGACGATGAATCCTAGCAACTTTCCTGATGGGACTCCGAATGCGCATTTGGCCGGATTGAGCTTGATGTCGTACCTTCGAAGTCTTTGAAAGAACTTCCCGAGGTCGGCAACATGGTCTTCTTGACGCCTAGATTTTATGATCACATCATCCACGTACACCTCAATTTCCTTGTGTATCATGTCATGGAATACCGTAGTCATCGCCCTCATATATGTTGCTCCTGCGTTCTTCAAACCAAACGGCATCACTCGGTAGCAATAAGTCCCCCACGGTGTGATAAAAGCCGTCTTTTCTGCGTCCTCTTCATCCATCAAAATCTGGATGATATCCCGCATAACAGTCCACAAAGGATCCAATTTCGCGTCCGGCGCAATTATCAATCAGGATATGGATATTGGGAAGTGGGAAATTATCCTTAGGACTCGCCTTGTTGAGATTGCGATAGTCCACGCATACCCTGATCTTTCCGTCTTTCTTTGGCACCGGTACTACGTTAGCCAACCATTCAGGGTATCGAGTGACACGAATGACTTTCGCCTGCAGCTGCTTGGTTACCTCCTCCTTAATCTTCACACTCATCTCCGTCTTGAATTTCCGCAGCTTTTGCTTGACGGGAGGATATGCCGGATCAGTGGGTAGTCTATGAACCACTAGATCAGTGCTGAGTTCGGGCATGTCGTCGTACGACCATGCGAAAATGTCTTTAAACTCCATGAGTGTTTTGATCGGTTCTTCTCTCAGATTGGGTTCAATATGGACACTTATCCGGGTTTCTTTGACGTCATCCGCATTCCCTAGATTAACGGCCTCAGTATCATTTAAATTCGGTTTGGGTTTTTCCTCGAAGTGACTTAATTCTTCACCGATTTCTTCTTCGGCTTCATCATCGCCGTACTCCGACTCACTCTCGTCACTTCTTATTTCATGTGTTATTATTTCCAAACCCGATTGACTTTCTAGACTGGGTTGATTAATCTTTAAGTGCGCCATATCATTAAGATCAGTCGCAAGAAGGCTGTTCAGAAAAGTAAAAAGAAGAAAAAAGATAAACAAAATTAGACACGAAGGAACCAAATTTCATTGATGGGAATTGTACAAAGGGAAAACAAGCTGCAAACTTAAATCAGAAATGAACAAAACAACGGGATTTTACTCCGGGGACAAACCCCCAACACAACATTTCGAAAGAAAAACAATCCAAGACAAACTACCAAGACTCCTTCCGGACGGGGAGAGGAGTAGCCTTCCAGTTATTCAGTTTTGCCTTTGGTCCCACAAATTGTATCTCGGCATGACTGGATCCTTCCCCGTCTTCGAGCATACATACATCTGTGAATAGGTTTTCGAACTTCCTGAAGAACTCTTCGTCTGGCCTGACCGTAGGGCCAGGAATCTTTGGCGCTGGATGTCCTCTTGCTCCGGACCTGACAAAAGATTGGGAAAGGCGTGGAACAGGCTTTGGGAGCACCCATGTTTCTGCTTGCTCCTCTTTGCTCGCCGGATGTCCTCTGAGGTTGGCTGGAATCCCAAGCCGAAGGTTCCCAAGTTTTCGACCACTGATACCGGTTGTATAATTCCTTGCAGAGATGCACCTAGCCCTTTACCGGGTACGAAACCATGTCGCAACATTTCATGCGCCACCATGACATCCGCGGTAATTGTTCTGTCGCCGGGAATACATTCCCCTTCCGGAACTCGGTGGGCGGACACCACATCGCAGACCTGATACACCCACGGCCCAACGTCGTCTTCTGTTTCAACAAAGGGAATGATGGTGCCTGATTGTGGATCGTTCTCTCCGTGGACGACGATCTCCTGCTTGTCCCATTCAAACTTGACGAGCTGGTGTAAGCTGGACGGAACTGCTCTTGCAGCATGAATCCATGGTCGCCCTATTAGGAGGTTATATGACACCACCATGTCCAGCACCTGGAATTCCATGGTGAACTCCACTGGCCCGATTGTCAAGATTAGCACTATGTCACCAACCGACGCTTTGCCTCCTCCGTCGAACCCTCGAACACATACGCTGTTCTTGCGTACCCTGCCGATGTCTACTTGCAATTTGCCCAGTGTAGAGAGAGGACAAATGTTAGCATTGGACCCATTATCGACCAAGACTTTGGTAACCACCGCCTCTTCACACTTCACCGTAAGATATAAAGCCCTGTTATGCTCAGTGCCTTCCTCGGGCAACTCGTCATCGGTGAAGGTGATCCGATTTGCTTCAAAGATCCGATTGGTGATCTTCTCCAAATGGCTCACTGAGATTTTATCCGGTACATGTGCCTCATTCAGGACTTTCATCAATGTTTGCCGATGTTCTTCAGAATGTATCAGCAAGGATAGCAATGATATTTGCGCCGGAGTCTTCTTCAGCTGCTCTAAGACGGAGTAGTCATGCAGCTTCATCTTTTTCAAGAATTCTTCCGCCTCCTCATCAGTTACCGGCTTTTTCAATACTGCCGGAGTGGTCTTCCTCAATTCCGCGGGGGCAAAACATCTCCCCGAGCGGGTCAACCCTTGGGCTTCACAAACTTCCTCTTTCACCTCCTTTCCTCTGTAGGTCGTTGTAATCCGAGCATAATTCCATGGGACGGCCCGGCTATCAGTTACTGGCAACTGTGTTGCCGGCTGGATGATGAAAGGATCCATTCGAACGCCTGCTACTGTCAGGATGGGCTTGATTGCTGCCCCTGGTACAATTATCTTGGCCGGCTTCGCAGGTACTTCGTTCACACTTTCCTTTCCTGCTTCCGACTCTCCTGGCATGTCTTTCTTGCAGCTGGGCGACTCATCAAAGCTTGGCCCTTTTCTCGTTCCTGCCCCGCTAGACTTAATCATCATTACGGTCTGAGAGGCTTTCTCCTTTCCTTCCTCCGCCCGTACCAACTCGATCATATTGGTCTCGTGATGAGTTGGAAGCGGGTTTTGGTTGATGTTGGGCTCTGTTGGAGTCTGGACCTCGATCCTGCGGGTGTCAATGAGCTCCTGGATGGCCGTCTTCAGCCTCCAACACTTTTCTGTATCGTGTCCCGGACATCCCGAACAGTAGGCACAATTTACTGAATGGTCTAGGTTCTTCGGAAGAGGGTTTGGTAGCTTAGCTTCAACCGGATTTAGCAACCCTACTTGCTTCAACCGGTGGAACAGACTGGTGTAAGACTCTCCTAAGGGAGTGAAAGTCTTTGGCCTCGGCGCCTTGTCGCCCCTGAATGCCTGGTTCGGACGAAAACTCGCGCCCGAGGGGTTTCTGTAAGCTCTTGGGGGTGGATGATTGTTCTGGGGGTTTGGTGCCCGCCACGGTGCATGAGCGGGAGGTGCAGGATAGGACTGTGCATGGTGGACAGTAAAATGGGGATCGGGTGCGGGATAGTAATGTTGCGGGTGGCTATATGGGTTGTGGGAGTAATTTTGGTGGTGAGGTTGGGGTGGGCTATATTGGGGTGCGGGGCCTCTATTTCTGAACCATGCCCCGGACTCGACGGCCGCAACTTCCTCTCTCCTCTTCTTCCCCAGTACTCCTCCAGTACCGCTTTGGATAGCCTGAGTGGTGGCTTTCAGTGCTGAGTAACTCATGATCTTGTTGGCCTTCAAACCCTCCTCGATCATACCCCCATTTTTATCACCTCAGTGAATGATTTGCCTACGGACGTTACCAGATGTCCGAAGTAGGTGGGCTCTAATGTCTGTAAGAAGTAGTCCACCATCTCGCTTTCTCTCATCGGCGGATCTACCCTGGCCGCCTGTTCCCTCCATCGGAAACCAAATTCCCTGAAGCTTTCAGCAGGCTTCTTCTCTAATTTTAGCAATGATAGGCGGTCGGGGATTATCTCGAGATTGTATTGGAACTGGCCGATAAAAGCTTGAGCCAAATCATCCCACGTAAACCATCTACTGGGATCCTGTCTGGTGTACCACTCCAACGCCGATCCTCCCAGACTCTGGCCGAAGTAGGCTATCGGAAGCTCGTCCCGTCCTCCGGCCCCTCTCATTTTACTGCAAAACCCCCGCAGGTGGGCCACTGGGTCACCGTGCCCCTCGTATAGGTCGAATTTGGGCATTTTAAATCCTGCTGGCAACTGGACGTCTGGAAATGGACACAGATCCTTATAGGCGACGCTGACCTGGTTGCCCAAACCGTGCATGTTCCTGAAGGACTGCTCCAGGCTTTTAACTTTTCTGACAACTTCCTCGTGTTCCGAACTTTGGAAGTGCTTTTCCGGTTCTGTCGGATTATCCCAGTGAGGTGTATGTGATTGTGGTTCAGGAGCCCTGAAAGTAGGCTCTGGAGGATAGTAAGAGTTGTCATGGATCTGAACATATGGCTCGCTGGCCGGCCTTTGCAGAGGAGCAGGTGGAGGTGCTACAAAAACGGGGGTGACTGGAGGAGGATTTGGTTTGGCTGGTGGAATGTGGGTGGCATATGGATTTTCCCCCGGAAAGTATGGATAGCTCGGGGCGCTTGTTGAAGGATCGACGGGCGGATGTTCCGGAGCTGAGGCGAGAGTAGGGCGGTTTGGTGAAGACTGTTCCCTGGCCCAGGCCAGGTGCATCTCCGTTATCTGTTGTTTTAACCGGTCTACCTCTTCTTTCATGATTTGTAGCTCGGATTTTTCTTCCTCAAGACTCTTGCCAGAACTCGACATGCTTACTGTAACTGGTCCTTTGGATCTAGTGCGGTAGTGATGGCTGGCCAGTATATTCTGTCAAACCAACTGCTAAACTTTCCGGAATACGCAACAAACTTGTTAGTTCACCGAGTTTGACAGATATGTTATAGCACGTTGGATGCAATGCACCTAACCAAATAACCCTTTCTACGTGTACTCTTTAACATGCGTCATTCCGGCCCTTTTTCTTTTTCTTTTTCTTTTTTTTTTTTTTTTTTTTTTTTTTTTTTTCGACTATCTTTGCAAGCCTTATTGTTATTTAACCTTTGGATTCTTTTTCTTTCTTTTTAGTGGTGGTCGAATCTTATGTGGATTGCCTACGTATCACGGCCCCGCGTGAATCAGACCGAGCGTAGTTCTTGTGACAAGAGTGTGGCAAAATTCAGTAACTTTTATATCAAATAAAACCGTGTAGTTACAAAACACGTCTTACAACAATCAGCAAAACAAAAGAAAATGCCTGACTTGGGAAAGTAAAGAAAATGCCAACTAGCTTGACTCAACATTAAAAATACATTTTCAATCAAAAATCTAATGCCCTAAATTCCCTGGGGGCCCGCGAGGCATCATTCGGCCTTGCCGCGGGCCTTGGTGTGAGGTCCTTGTGCAGTTCCCTCAACTCTTCCATGATCCGATGAACATAACCCATAATTGAAGCGAAAAGGTCGGCGCGGGGCATTCGTTCACAAGCTAGGCACTTCGTGGTGACATAGTGCCCGATTTCTCCAATTCTATCCTTGATCATGTCCCTTTCTCCGAGTAGCCGCTCTATTTGCTGGTTTTTCGCCCCCAATCTTCGAGCATTGTTGGTGACTTGATCTAGGAGCCTATCCACTTGTCCTTGCAGTCGGGCCATCAAATTGTGGCAGCGGTCGAGGTCTGCTCTGGCATCTTGGGCTTGCTTGAAAACCCGCTCCCTAAGGACAACATTTGCTTCCCTCAGGCTAGTGATGATATCAGTGTAATCTTCTTCTACCCGCTTTAGGTGAAGTGCATGTTGATGTGCCTCCCTTTTCCGGCTAGCACGGATCCTCGTTATTTGGGCTTTTGACTCGTCCAATTCTCTTTGGACGTCGGTGACTTGGCTTCTCAAACCCCTTATCAATTTTTCGTCGGCCCGACTCCTCGACTGTCTGTCAGCATCTCTTTTCATTTGTTGGATTTGAGCTCTCAAGAAGTCATTTTCTTGTACCAACTTCTTTTTATCTCCTTCGTCGGTGGCGGCTTGCATGTTCTTCTCGAATTGGAGGTCCCGGACCTGCTGTTCTATCCTGCCAATCTTCGTCATGTATCCCTCCTCCTTTGCTAACCAATCCCATTGTTCCCGTGAATCTTCCGTGAATTGTTGGACATGGGCTCTTTTAGAACATTTCCGACGAATCTGAAATCTTTTCCCGAACCACACGTTGTACTTTGGGTCCACCTCTCCCTTAGATAGTTCCCGGACCATGGTTTTAGGCTCAAGGAACCGACATTCGTGCCACGGCCTTCTAACCTTCTCTTCGGGGAAGACAACTCCCGGGCTCAACTCAATGGCGTACTTCCTTAGGTCTTGATCGGTAGGAATAACCTGAAACCTTCCTAGTTGACGTAATACACGGTGAGGGACATATGGTTGGACACTGCGGATTCCCATCAGAAGGATATAACACTCCTCGGCTGCCATATATATTACTTCGGTATCGGGTAACCACCCGAATGCCCATTCAATCTGATCGGCTTCTATTGAGCTCAGTCGTGCAAGCCATGCCTCGACGCCTTCAGGGAATACAGCACCCATCATCCGTTCTTCGAAACCCCTGATACAGTTTTTCCCGGTCAAACCATGGTTCATGTATTGTGTTCGGTGATGGAGGTGTTCTTGCATCCATAGTTGAAGTAACAGATTGCAACCTTGGAAGAAATTGCCCCCTTCTCGGCATACAGTCGAGGCTCGATAGATTTCGGACAAAACCAAAGGGACCACCGTGCTGGTAGCCTTTTTGATTGCAACATCGGCTATTCCTACCAGACTTATCTCTATCTTCTTATCTTCACGCGGACAAATCACAACCCCCAAGAATGTCGTTAGGAATGCTAGAATTCGTATGGCTTCCCACTTGGTTCTATTCCCTGCGTGAGTCAGTCCAAGGTTTGACTCTTCAAAACCCCGAGGAGTGCCGTACCGTTGATATAAGAATTGAAGATCGCAATACCCTTTTAGTAGATCATCATTTTTCACCTTCCGACTAATGCTCAGCAGATCCAGAAACCCATGTGGAGATACCGGTCTTGGTGAGAGTAGGTATTGCCCTCTTAATTTCCCATTAAGTCTTGCATAGCCCGCAATTTCCTCTAATGTGGGCGTCAATTCAAAGTCAACAAAACGGAACACATTGCGGGTCGGATCCCAGAAAGATACCAGCGCCTTGATGATGTCTTCCCTTGGCTCAATATTCAACAGGTCAACCAAACCTCCCAAAATTCTCCCTACGACCTTTTTGCTACTGTCTTCCAAATCGTTCCACCATATACGGAGCTGCTGAGGGACCTCACTAAAGATTGAAAATGATTTATTCTGATTCGTGCTCATCCTGCACATTTATTAAGGTGATTTAAATAAGAAAACAGCTTTGTTTTGCTAAAAAATAAAAAAAAATCAGTTTTCAATCACGGCCTTTCAACGTCTCGGGGACGAAGGCTTTTAAGGTTGTGGGGTAAATTGATCGAAATCAAAATTGACCCAAAGGTGGCCGTTTATACGAAATTAGCCTTCCGGCGTCCCTTTCGGGAACATTCGGCTATTTTTAAAAACAGCGCCACCGACTTATTTAGTACAAAAATTAATTTTTCAAAAGGTGAAGTTGGACCCGATGGAGGTTGCCTACGTATCTCACATCCGATGAGAATCAAACCCCCGTAGTTCGGTTTTGACGAAACAAACGGCATTATTTATTTATTCACTTTACTAAAGGAAAACAAATAAGCTATTTCTATCTTAAGAGCAAAACACACACATTTTTTTTTTTTTTTTTTTTTTTATCTCTAGAGCCGGTCAGCATGCAGGTCTATAATAGATAAATGCGCAAGACAAACAGGATGCAGCAGGATAGTCTGTTCATTTCAGGTCACCTGTCCTAGACGGACCCAACCCCTGTGTTGAGTCCCCTAAGGCAAATGCGACATGATGCAAATAAACGTTTCCTACTAGGGATCCGGCATGAAGCTTTGTTATTCTAGGTTTAAAACCTGGGTTTACCTGTTCTAGACTTGGCTTACCCGAGCGGACAGCTCGAGCCGAGGAGGAGGCAGCAATCCGGGAATACAGAAGCTTCACCGGTTTTGCAACTTATCCAAACCTCGTTCTAAAATGGGAATTAGACACTATACGGAAAAGAAGTCACACGAAGTGCACCCTTTCTTCATGATTTAGAAGACTCAGAGAGGAGATTGGTTCCGGCACAATTTATATATACAGTTCACACAATATCAAAGCGGTAAAAACAACATCTTGCACCTTGATGCCAACATGTAAAAAAAATCAGATAATAAAATATGCCAAATACAACAGTTATTCCGAGCTCGAATTCTCAAATAATAACATTCCCCAGCAGAGTCGCCAGAGCTGTCACACCTCTTTTTTCCGCACCCGCGAGGATGCGAAGAGTTTTTCCAATTAAAGGACAATCGAGATGGGATTTATTTCAATTATTTCAGAGTCGCCACTTGGGAGATTTTATGGTGTCCCAAGTCACCGGTTAAATCCCGAATCGAGGAAAAGAATGACTCTATTTAACGGTCCGCGAACCAGAAATCCGGATAAGGAATTCTATTAACCGGGAGAAGGTATTAGGCATTCCCGAATTCCGTGGTTCTAGCACGGTCGCTCAACTGTCGTGTTTGGCTTATCTATCTGCTTTTTACAATTATGTACTTAGTGCAAGTTAATACCCCTTTTACCACTTTTATTATTGGTTGTGATTTACGAAAGAAAAAAAAATTGCTTAAAAATATGCTTTCGAATCACGTCACATGAAATGCACCCGGATCCTCAACATATTCTTATTCAACATTTCGGGGTTTGGATTTGGGTCACATGAAATGCACACCCGTATTAAAAAAGGTAAAAACTAAAATATGTGCCCGGATCGACTACTTATTTACACTGTTGAGAAAGGCGTGATATTCGTTAAGAAAACGACGCATCTCGAAACCTAAGTATTTATATATACATTTATGACGGTTATGTGATTAGTGTAACTATTGGGCGAGGCGTACCTTTGATTCAAATCTAAAGCGAACTACATCTCACTGTATCTTACTTAAGAGTTGATTCCAAATTACTTAAAACTTGCTACGAACCACATCGCATGAAATGCGCCTGTGGTTCATGACATGCTTTATTTACTCTTGCCCGAAATTGGGGTCGGGTCGCATGAAATGCACCCCCGACTCTTTTTAATCTAATTATGTCATTCCGTTGAGTAACAACTCCCTAGCTAATCTTGCTTGTAACATAAGGTCTATCATTTAACAGGTTTGGAGATTACACACATGAGTAGGGAAGATTGAATAGAGATACGAAGACTAATTCGGGTTTACATGCTTATCTAACGACAATGTATCTTTGGCCTAGCTACGCTTTTCCATAACCAAAACTAACAGTACAAGCTTAATTGGAGAATAACAGAATGTACTTAAACATAAGAACTTTAGGCGACTACATGTTTCAATAGACTTTATGCATAAGCTTCAAACTTCATTCTTTCGAACCAAGGAACTACAATAACAGAGGTGTGTACCTGGAATGCGGAAGAACAAGGAAGAGTGAGCAATGGCAATGCAGTAACAGTAGCAGGAACAGTAACAGCAACAGTAAACCAATAACCAATAGACCAGCAACCAAATAGACCAACAGCCAGCAAAATAATGAACCAACAGCACCAAATCAACCCAACAGTATCAAACAACCAGCCAGCAATACAAAACGACCAAGAGTGACAACACTACTGACCAAACAGCAACAAAAACATCCAACAGTAGCAAATGAACATCAACACAGCAGCATACACTCAAAACCAGCAACAATAGTCAACCCAGGCAGCAACTATAGACCAGCCAGCAACCAAATAATGAAGCAACAGCAATAACCAAGCCAAGCAGCAATCAAAAGACCAAAAGCAGCAACACAAACGACCAACAACCACCAAATGAACAACTGCCACCAACAGCAATACACAACCACAACACACGAAAGCCTAATAGCTCAGCCACTGCATCAAAACTCACAAAACAGTGACCCCGGAACTAATGAAACAGTTTCTCTGTATCTTTATATCTATTTTTTCTCTCCAGGTTTAACTGTTTTTGCTTCTCCAGGTACTGTTTTTTGCTCTCCCAGATGCTCTCAAAATCTCTCAATGTATCCCCCCTATAGGTGCAGTTTGATGCTATATTTATAGCTAAAAGTCCCTCCAGAACACCTGCCCCTAAGGTTACCATCACCCTGCCCACTCCCAACTCTGCCAGACCCATCAAAATCCTTGCATTCCCCACTACCTCCTGTCCAAAGCATGGACTCAGCATTAAACAATGCTGGTGGCAGTGAGCCTCAGTGGGATGCCCTGTTGTGCTCAGTTCCACTAACCCTTTGTATGGGTGTGTGATTAAACAATTATCCTATTGACTACAACCAATTATCCCTTTATTCTGAATCAAACAGTAACCAACCCCTACTCTAATGAATCGCATACAGGGCAAATTCAGGGACCAATAAATCGAATTCACTATTCGACGACCTTAACTAAATTAAACACAGAATGTAATCATAACCATAATAACGAATTGAATCAACAACAATAACATGAACCGACCAAATAAAAAGGTCTGTTGAGATGGACAGAAAATTCCGAAAACTTCGCAAAAATAAACAAACTGAGTAAAACATGCAAAGATACAAGAATTAAGTATATGGAATGGAAGAAGGGAAACGAATACCTCAGAAATCAAAAAATGACCCAGATTCGAAGTTGGCTCGTCTGCTTTGAGGTCGAATAGACCTTAATCGAAGTGTTCTCATACGAGAACACATCGAATAAAGTCCATTAGACCCCGAAATTCGAGTTAATTTGGCCTAATTCGTCATTTTCAATTTTAGGGTTCTTGCGGGTGGGATTTGGGGCTTTTGTATTTCTGGTTAGATTCGAAGCAAACCAATGCCGGCGGGGGTACGAGGGAGGTGTGGGGAGACTGTGGTGTGAATTTGGGGTAATTTGGCATAGGTTCGAGTTTGACTCGAATCTTCAAATGAAGATTCGAGGAGCTCCGGCATGATTCGAGGTTAATGGAAGCTGGGATCGTGATGGGGGAGGTAAGGGGAAGGTTTTGGCGTTGGTTTGGGTTTGATTGGCCTACCGGAACCGCCGTGAGGCGATTTCCGGCAGGCGGCGCACGGCGGCGTTACGCCGGGGATTTGAGAGCTCCTGAGGGAGATGAAGGGAGAGGGGGGGTCTGGCTTGGGGGGCGGGGTATGGAAAGGAGTTTATATATGTTTTGAGTAGTTAAATCCTGATCGTTGGATCAAACTTGATCAACGATCAGGATCCTCTCACTTAAACCAAACGGTGCCGTTTGGTTAAGTCCTAGGCTGGATGAATTTTGGAATTAACGGATTAATCTGGGCCGTTGGATAATAAAATCCAACGGTCCAGGATCAAACGTTACATAGGCTGAAGCTGGACGGATATTTGGGCCAGATCAGAAGCAATTCACTTGGGCCTGACTTTTAGACTAAAATTGGCCCAACTCGGATCTTCATGATGTATTATGTACATATGTGTATGTATATATATATATATATGTATATATACATACATATATATGTATATACACACATATGTATATATACCAACCTATAACACCGCTGTTTTTACTACAATTAACGCACACGATTACATATCACCCAAAAATGTAAATCACATGACTTCGATATCAAACACTGAAAATGTAAAGCCTAGCATATATTTTTTGTATTTTTAATTTAAATAAATAAACGTGCACACAAAAGATAAAAATAACACAAAATCACACAAAGCATGCCCAACACGAAACTATTTTTTTTTTTTTTTGAATTTTCTGGGAGTACTTCTCGAGTAAGGCAAAAATCACGTGCTCACAAGGAGTGCCAAGAAACTCGAAAATTTCCTATGGGATATGGAGCAATACTTTATGGCTGCCCATGTGCGAGATGAAGACAAGGTCACCATTATGATTATGTACTTTGTGGACGATGCAATTCTTTGGTGGAGGACCGCGTGGCAGACAATGTAAGTGCTGGTAGGCAGAAATTGACTCTTGAGAAGGGCTGAAAAAATAGTTGAAGGATAAATTTTTCTTAGAAATGTGGGCTTGATTGCTAGAGATCGTTTAAAAAAGTTGAAACAAACTCGAATGGTTAGGGATTATGTTAAAGATTTTCAGTTCTTTGATGCTGGATAAAAGCAACATGTCTGAGAAAGACAAACTGCACAATTTCCTTTAAGGGTTACAGTCGTGGGCGCATATGGAACTTCGAATGCAGAATGTGAAAGACCTTCCTAGTGCCATCGAAGTTGCGGATGCATAATGCGATTTTCGGTTGGGACAAGATGGTGATTCTCTACTACTTCAAAGTCCAAAAATGGGAACAAGGACAAGGCAAAAGCGTGGAGGAAAAATAGAAATGACAAGGATAATGATGTTGAGGTCAATGGCAATGGAAAGGAAAAGTAATGTGTTGGACGTTCAACAAACAAGGGACAAAATAGCAGGTTTGGTAGCTATTTTATTTGTAAAGGACCACACATGACGAGGGACTGTCCAAAACTTGAATGGATTACAACTTTATTTGCTCAAGAAAAAGGTGAAGCTGAGTCAAACGAGGAAGAGTGATGTTTTATACTTCAATACCACACAAGAGGGGGGTGATTTGTATAGTACCCAATTTTCGTTTAATTTGTTTATGGAAGGACCTGATTCTTCTATGTATTCCAACTACTACTATTGTGGAATAATAAGTACAGAAACTAAAGAACGCAGAGATTTTACGTGAAAAATACCCGACTCAAAATGTGAAAAAACCACGACCAACTACTCAATAGGATATTCCCCAACTACTCAATAGGATATTCCCCAACACTTCACTAAATCATTGAGCCAAAATAGTATTTATGTAACTCTTTGAAAACCTAAGGATTCCTTTAATTCCGTCGTAGCAACTAGCCTTTAAATGTTGTGACAACTTCAAGTTAACTCTACCTTGAATACTCAAAGTATCTATGACAATTGCTTCTAGATAAAGCTGAAAAGTACAATATGAAAACACCTACTATAATAGAACTAGATATAAAGAAAGACACATAAAACTCTTTATGGAGCTGGTTCTTCAATCTGGTTCATGTAGCTTCAGTTTGTACACATGAATCACGTACGAACTACTTCAAAAAAGCCTTGCTATTTTGCTCTCAATTCACATTTTTCTTCTGCATTTTTGTGCAACACTATAATGTGAGAACATCCTGCAATTTATAGAGTTAGTAGATGAATAAATAACTAGAGTTATGATGGAAGAGTTCTAATTGATTTCAACTTCTAACTCCTTCCCTATCTTGGATAGTGTTCTCTTTGTTTAAGGACTCCTTATCCTTATCAATTATGCATCATTTTCGATCAGGAGATATTAAATACACCAAGTTAAGCTTACCTCTTTCACGTGCATTCCACATTCTCCAGTCTGCCCATTTTTATGAACCTGGGGGATGGCCACTAATGGACCTGGTTCATGCCTGTGTTTCTTTGTCAGTCTTCAAAACTAACCTTTACTTGGGCTAACAAATTCCCCCTTTTTGATGATGATAAATTCTGTGCTTTTCATACACTTAGGCCCTGTTAGATCTCAGCTCAACACCAACGCAAAGTTAGAAAATATTTACTTATCATCAAGGACCAATACATTAGGTTATAAACATCACTGTTCAAAGTATAAACATCATTTGTTTAAAGCACAACTTTTTTTCCCTGATGACATCATCAAAAAGTTTCATAAAAAATATAAGATAACAAGATTTTAAAGCTAACTCATGGCCATTGGGGCTACTTCAAATACAATCATGGATTAATCATCATAGATCAAGCTAACAAAATTTAACCATCAAAGAAATATAAAAAAACAGTTAGAGGAAAAGACAGTGAATATCATCGATGGTTGATAAGATTCTATCACAAAGCATAAGAAAAAATAAAAATACTGGAAACATGAGAAAAATAAACAAAAGGTCACGAACTGGGTCACTGGTTAATCTACACTAGGTTAGGAAGCTTAAGGCTGGGAAGAACTAGGTGCTTGGTTTTTGACTTGGAGGAGTTTCATCATATCTTGAAGAATGCCATCATTATTCTCTTTTCTCTTTCCAGCACAGTTCTAAGAGCATCTCTCTCAGTCTCCACCTCAGTCAACCTCTTCGTCAGCCTTTCAATCTAAGCATCCTTAGCTCAACTTTCTTGCACCAAGTCTTTGACCTTGCTATTCATTGGTACCTTTTTGGATAAACTAGGTTCTTTAGGAGTGATATTGACTTCATAATTGCAAGTAATCAGAGTATTAACCTACAATTGATCCATGCTTGTACTAACCTCCCATTTTTTTCATAGGTACATTGAAATGTGCAAGAACATTTGTGAGAATGATGCCATAGGGAATGATATGAGTTTTGGTGCATTGATAACTCTATTAAGAAGCTGGATTATAGCTTTCAGTCACTTTCTTCAGCATGTCTGCGAGGGTTTTCTCTACAGATGGACCAAGTTCATCTCCCCAAACAACCATTGCACCTGCATCTTTGGTTAAACTAATAGGAGTGGGTGAAGAATCAAGCAATCTTGTCCCTTTTCCCCTCACAATACTCCTAGCACCCTTGCTCTTCATTTTTTTTCTTTTTTCTTTTTACCACCAACCTTTCCAAATTATGTAGTCTCAACACCTGTTATAGATCCTACAAATCTATTCTCTAAATTTGCAGCAACTTTAGAAATTGGATTAGGAGAAACTTTAGAATCATAAGATACATGCTCAATTTTGGAAAAATCACTTTCTTCCCCCTAAGTAGCAGACTTAAAAGAATCTAGGTAGTTTAATACGGCCAAGAGTCTTGAACGTAACTGGTTCACTTGTAACGGATAAGTTCAAAAGAACTTTGGTATTTGCTAGGGATCTGCTCATGATCGAAACATAGTTATTTCAAATTATGCAGAGTGTCAAAAATATACCGTGTTATCCTGATGAACCAGGTTCTTCAATGATAATTCTCTTGTGTAAGTCAAAATTTGCCAAAATAGAGAAATTATCATTTAGAGATTAATGAGTCGTTTTAACACATGGCATAAGAGTATACTATGGAAAATATGAGACTGAGTAAGATTTAATATAATTATACACAATTTACAGGCTTTCTAACCAAAACACAAAAAAATCGTTTAACCTTGAAGTTTCCTTTTAGACGATCTTAATCATCCCTAATTTCAATGTGTCCCTATCAAAGTGATCTCTACTTAAGGACTTTGTGAAGATGCATGCAATTTGCTTGTCAGTAGCACAAAACTCCATAGTGATCAAGCATTTCTCATAGTTGTCCCTCAAAAAATGGTGTCTAACATCTATGTGCTTAGTTTTCTTACGATGGACCGGATTCTTAGTCATACTAATAGCATTAGTGTTATCACAGAAAATAGGGATGCTCTTCAATACCAAAATCCATCAACTGTTGTGTGATCCACAATAATTGAGCATAATCATGAACCATCAGCAACATACTCAGCTTCAGCAGTAGATAAGTCCACTAAATTTTGCTTTTTAGTATCCCAAGACATGACCAAGGAAATGTTCCATACCTGAGGTGCTCTTCCTATCCACTAGGAAATCGAAAATCGAAAATCGAGCACAAATACCTACACTGCGCATAATGTCAGGTCTTCTAAAAGTGAGATATAAAAGAGAACTAATTAATCCCCTATATAACTTTTGATCAACAGATGAACCAGGTTCATCTATATCTAATTTCATGGATGTTGCAATAGGAGTGTCAATTTATTTGTATTTTCCTTCATGGTTTTGTTACTGAGGAATAGGTTCATGGACAGGTTCCCTTGAGGTATGAGGATCAGTTCCTCTCTAGTCAGTTCCCCGTGTCATGTTGCCCTAGGTGGAATGACATGTTCCTTCATATGGTGCATATTCATGATGGACTGTGGTTTCACCATTTGAATTTCTTATCAGCCCAATCTCTTCATTATCTTGTTCCTACCTCTCGAAAAGAATGTAAGTCTTTAAATAAAATAATATATATATTTTTTATACACACATAGTTCTTTTACTTTATATATTATAAGCTTTACTATGTAAAAAGTATCCCACGAATACTCTCTTATTACTTTTGGGATCATACTTACCTAGGGAGTCTTTGCCATTGTTGTGCACAAAGCATTTTCATCTGAATGCCCTAAGATGGGATATATTTAGCTTTCGCCCTTTAAGTGACTCAGAGGGAATCTTCTTAACAAGAGGTCTAGTCATGCAACAATTTATGATGTAGTATGAAACAATTCAGCAAACTTAGCATTTTTAAATTCAGTTTCATAATCACACCTAATTGATGCAAATTGATTAACCAGTTGTTTCTTAATTTTTCTAACAAAAGAAGTAAACATATCAAATGATTCATCTTTAGATGTTAAAAATAATGTCCAAGTAAACCTAGAGTAATCATCAACAAGCACTATCACATATATTTTACCACTTCTACTTAATGTTCTCATTGGACCACAGAGATCCATATGGACTAGTTCCGTCGTTCTGGTGTGTGCTTACCACTATCTTGAATTTAAAAAGGGATCTTACATGCTTCCCCTTGCACAAGCCTCACAAAATTTATCTTCCTTTAACTTGATGTTAAGCAGCCCTATCACCAGATCCTTGGAGACTAATTTGTTGAGTTGACTCAGACTTGCATGTCCAAGTCAATTGTTCCAAATGAGGGTATCATTATTCAACACACATAAGCAAGTGAATTCATTTTCTTAAAGTGTGGACAAATCTACAATGCATGTATTGTTTACTCTTTTTAAACAATCTTGTCAATGGTAAGATTAATCATAAAATATTTGGTAGAAGTGAATGCTATCAAGTTACCTTTATCACATAATTGTGATACACTAATTAGACTGTATTTTAGGCCATCTATCAAGTAGACATTCTCAATAGAGTGAGAATCAGTCTTACCTACCTTTCCAACCCCAATTATCTCACCTTTCTTTCCATTTCCAAAGGAGACATTACCACATTTAAAGTTCTCAAGTGAAAGGAACTGGTTCTTTCTTCCTATGCTTTGAGCAACCACTATCCATGTACCATATTATGGTGATCCCCTTTACTTGGACCTGCAAAAGAAAATTAGTTGTTAGTCTTAGGAACCCAAACTAGTTTGGGTCACTTTCTATAGGCAAAAGGGTAAATCAGATTCTTTTTAGCCCAACCTGGCAGCCTACTTTTCCCTTGAAAAATTCTTTATTCTCTTGACTAGCCTTTTCTTTTGCAATACTTTCACTTTTATAGTGACCAATTTACCATAGTGTGTGCAAATTATGTTCTCGGTAAGTGTAAGGTACTTACTTTTGGGATCCCACTTAGGTGTGGGGGATCCCGTAGCCAAGTCCTTTTTTATTGCTACTATGGTGTTCGGGTATCCATGAAAGTGCATGGGAGGACCTATTCCATTTACAGGTTCTATCTAGCTCGTGCTTAACCTTGTTTAGATCCTCCTTAAGGACTCTTATCTGCTCATCTATTTTGTACATCTCATCTTTCATTTTTCCTGTATTGTCTTCTAATGTGAGTTGTGCGTGATCAGATTTCTTTTTACCAGTTCCTAATTTCAATTTTATATTTTTAGATCTAAGCTATAGGACAGTATTGTCACGTTCATGAACCTGGTTCTTTAACTCAGCGTTTTTACTTTCACTTTCACTAGCCCTAAATTCTAGATTTTTGCACTTAGCTTTCAAAATCACACACTCCTTAGACAACTATTTTTTTTCATTGTTTAGATCCTCATATTCATCAATGAAATCCAGGAGTAACTCTGATAGCCTTTCTTTAGACAAACATTTAATCTTGTCTTTGAGATGAATTATACTTACCTCAGATTCCTCATCGGATTCTCCAATTGCCATAAGTGCTTGTTCATCTCCATCTTCACCCTATGGTCCTCATCTGAGCTTTCTCCCCAGGCACCAACCATAGCCTTTGTTGATCCTTTGTTCTTCTTGGGTTGAACTTGTTCCTTCTTCTTGCTCCTTCGTTCAACTCTTTCCTTCTTCCATTCAATTTCCCATTGAAGGTAGTTTTTTATGTGGTGATTGTTCTTCCCACACGTGTAACAAGCCTCATTGGTTTGTTTTCAGGAACCCTTGGTTTGCTGCAGCTTCTACCTCTTGAAGGACTATTTCCTCTCATTAGGTACTTCTTGAAATCTTTTGTGATCATGGTCATTTCATCCTCCTCTAGATCAGCACCTTCAGTGATTCTAAATTCCATGTTTCTTTCCTTCTTGCGTGCATCCATCTTCATGGTTTGCCTTCTAAGTTCATAGGCATTGAGATTTCCAATTAACTCATCCAACTGATGAGTGGAAATGTTCTTTGATTCCTAAATAGCAGTGATTTTGCTTTCCAAAGAGACTAGTAGAACCCTTGTCAAAATCTTCTCAACTTTTTCTTCTTCAAGAATAACCCTTCCAATAGACTTAAGTTCATTTTTCAGTGTGGTGAACCTTGTATAACATCTCTTGGATGGTTTCTCATTTCTTCATAGTGAAATTCTCATATTGAGAATATAGCAGTGTTCATTTTGATCTCTTTACTTGAGGAGTTCCTTCATGAGACACTTGGAAAGTGTCTCATATCTCCATAGCAGTGGTACATCTATGAATTCTGTTGTACTTGTCTAGACCTAGTCCACACACAAGACATTTCTTGGCCTTGACATTCTTTGCCCATTTCTGTAAATCTTCAGTAGTGCAATCACCTCTTGTCTTTGTCACGCCCACTCCTTTAGCATTCTTCTTTGTAGTAGCCAGGGGACCATCAGTGAGTGTGTCTCTGAGTTTATAGTCTTCTCGTATGTTGTGGTCTCTCATCTTGTTCTTCTACTAAGAATAGTACTAACCATTAAAAAGTGGGGACCTAGCAGTAGATTTCCCAGTTTCCAGGTGGTTCACTCATTTTGATTTGTTCCTAAGGTGTTAACCTATTCAAGGATGACCTGCTCTGATACCGATTGATGTTAAATACTTTAATACCACAAAAGAGGGGGTGATTTGTATAGTACCCAATTTTTTCTTAAGTTATTTATTGAAGGACCCGATTCTTCTATGTGTTCCAACTACTACTGTTGCGGAATAATAAGTACAGAAACTAAAGAACGCAGAGATTTTATGTGGAAAACACCCGGCTCAAAAGGTGAAAAACCCACAACCTACTACTCGGTAGGATATTCCCCAACACTTAACCAAATCATTGAGCCAAAATAGTATTTATGAAACTCGTTGTAAACCTAAGGATTCCTCTAATCCTGTCATAGCAACCAGCCTCTAACTATTGTGACAACTTCAAGTAACTCTAACTTGAATACTCAAAGTCTCTATGACAATTTCTTATAGATAAAGCTTAAAAGTACAATATGAAAACACCTACTACAATTGAACTAGGTATAAATAAAGACACATAAAACTCTTTATGGAGATGGTTCTTCAATCTTGTTCATATAGCTTCAGTTTGTACACTTGAATCACATATGAACTGCTTGAAAAAAGCCTTGGTATTTTGCTCTCAATTCACGTTTACCTTCTGAATTTTTGTGCAACACTGTAATGTGAAAACATCCTGCAATTTATAGAGTTAGTAGATGAAGAAATAACTAGAGTTCTGATGGAAGAGTTCTAGTTTATTTCAATTTCTAACTCCTTCCCTATCTTGGATAGTGTTCTCTTTGATTAAGGACTCCTTCTCCTTATCAATTATGTAACATTTTCGATCAGGAGATATTAAATACACCAAGTTAAGCTTACCTCCTTCACGTGCATCCCACATTCTCGAATCTGCCCATTTTTATGAACTTGGGGGATGGACCTAGTTCATGGCTGAGTTCATTTTTTAGTCTTTAATACTAACCTTTACTTGGGCCAACAAAGAGCATGATTAGGAGACGGCATATTAGGGCCTATGGTAGTGCTAAAAAAATGCATAAATTGTTCGTCGAGGACGATGAATTCTTCGGGTGGGGGTGGTTTGTTAGCCCCTTGACAAAGTTCCTCGACATGTGTGTGTTGTGAAAAGGATTTTCATGATGGCCTTGGCACACAACCTGAAAAATAGGGCAACATCATGAAGGGCATCTTGGCATAAGGGACTATGCGGGATAGACAAACACACATTGAATGGAGACAAGGCGCATTTTACTTAGATGTGGGGTAGGCGTAACTATGGCAAAGCAAATCCATGCAAAGTAGGGGCAAAGACATGGCAAGATAAGTCAAGGTAATGCAGGACAAGCAATAATATTAATGTTCGCAGATTTGATCAAGTTGAGGGCGACTTGACAAGGCCGGCAGATGCGGCTAAGCCAAATGCGGCAAGCTATGGTCATGGCATTGGGGCGGAGCAGTGTCAAAGGGAAAGATTGGGTGAAATGCTAGTCTTGGGCATGCAGAAAGCTGGCCAAAACAAGCATCCGGTGCACATGACAAGGTAGTTGATCGGTTACAACTGCCCCATTCAAGCATGATTGATCATGGGGATAAGTTGAGGCACATTTTTAGATCATGGCTGATTGTATGGCTTAGTTATACACATTTTTAGCATGTGTTTCATATATTTTCTCATCAGTTGGGGATTTTCAACTGATTGTCTTAGATGCTGCCAAGTGTAATTGGGCAGCCTACACTATAAATAAGTGCATAGGTTGTCCCAAATGGGCAGAACTTAGCTTGTGGCATATGTGTTAGCCAAATTTCATCTAGTGTATTCCTAAGGGTAGGAAATCATTTTAGGGCAGGGAACTAGAGTTTTCTTTGTTCTTGTCCATAGGGTTGGCTTATTGTATTCTGTATTCACATATTAATACGAGTTGGGAAGAAATTCATGTAATTTTTTGAATGTTTTGCTTACTGCATTTGCTGCCTAAATTATTCTAAGTCCAAACTTCCCTAAGATAAATCTAAGTATAGGAAAGACTGAAGTCAAGGCTGGGCTTGATTGCCGCACAGAGGTAAAACTCGGGCAGAATTTGAGTGACATAAATCACTCTTGTGACAATTACAATGATTGAAGTCACTTTAATATTTGAGTGTGGACCAAACAACCAACATGCTATCACCGGGCTTGTAATCAATTATACATTGATCCATTATCTAGCAAATAGGATTTTCATATTATTATCAATTTAATACTTCAAGTCTAGTCTTCGAAAGTTTAAAGACCTTGACAAACCTTGAAGTAGGGGACATCCGTAGGTATACAAATTTTTTTGGAATTAAAACCCGTAAAATAATTTGGTCTATATTTTAAATTCAAGATATATTAGTTCAAATAAATTTCTTAGGCTAATATAATTGAATTAGTTATATAAGTCCAATATATATGGATTAAATAAATAAGTCTTAATCCATTGGGCTAGCCCACTTAATTGGACTAAAGTGGTGAGCCCACTTCATTAGGCCCAAGATGTCATCTTCCTAAAGGCCCGGATTAGTGCCACGTTCCAAATGATGTAGCGCGCCAAGTCAAACGGAAGAGCCAATAAGATCATGCCACGTGTCAAAATGACAGACATGCCAAATCACATTAAAAAGCTAATGAAATCGCGCCACGTGTGCAAATGACATTTCTGGCCAATCTAATGCAGCCATATCACACTTCAATTTGATTGGTCGGAAAGAGTTTTCTCTTTATCACAACTCCTCCCTTTCACAATTATAAAGAGGGTCTTCATAACTCAGAAAAGATACCAGAAGTTATAACAAGAAGCAAGAGAGAGCTCGTGGATCTATCATTGCAAAATTCTCTACAAGTTTCAAGCGTCAAGCAATCAAGTTCAAGATCAAGAATGAAGAACAAATCAAGGTCAAGTTCAAGCAATCAAGCTAAAGCTCAAGAGCAAGATCATCGTTCGTGGCAACAACTACATATTCGAGATCAAGCTCAAAGGCACTTAAATTTATTTACTATTAAAAAGAAGAATCAGATGATTCATAGAGATTGTATACTCATATTATTTGAAATCAAATACTATGATTGTTGCGATATTTTTCGGTCTTGATTTTATTTTCTCGACGTAATTTATTGTCTACACATAGTCCTATAAAATTTCACGAAAAGTAAACTCCCTCCGGTCCATAATAAGTGACAAATTGCTTAGAGCACACCATTAAAGAAATATTAAATTCTAGACAAAAATAGTTAGTGTGTCTAAACTACCCTTAATTAAATGTTGCAGTATAATTATAGTAGCACTTACTTTTCTCTTCTCAAATGTGAGGAGTAAATGACTTTTTAGGGATACGTACATAAAGGTAATTTTGGAAAAATAAAATGAATTTTTTCTTGATTATTTTTAAATGGACATTTATTTTGAATCAAAATAAAAAAGAAAATTGGTCACTTATTGTGGAGCGGGAGTAATTTATTTCTCTTGTTTACCTAATGTCATCCTTTTAAATGTATGACGCAGTTTAGGCGAGTTATTTCAGAATTCCCACTAAGTACTAACTTTATTATAGAAAAAAAAATGTATAGAGTGAAATCGGGGAAGAGAAGTTTTCTGCATGTTGAAGAAAACTAAGCCATATTAAAGTGTAGAAAAAGGAGGAACTCGCCAACTGATAATTTTATTTTGTTTTGGTGACACTTATCTTTTCTCTTTTACGAGGTTTCATGTCTTCTCTATAAACTGCGTGTAATTTCATACTACGATAGACACACAATTACACAAAATATAAATAAGTCAATTTTTTTTTAAAAATAGAAAGTCATTTTGTACGATATCCATACACTCTTGTATCATACGCACCCTCGCCCTAATAAGTTACTTTCAAGTTTTATTAAGAACTAGTAATCGTACCCGCGCGATGCCCAGTCAATATTAAAAAGAAAAAAATATTATAATTATTCTTGTTTGATTCTATTAGACCGTATTGCTTTAATAAATTTAATTATCATTTTATTTGTCAATACGATATACCGAACCCTCACCGATATTTTAGTAGTTAATTTCTTTGTTAATTTTTAATAAATAATTTTTTTGTTATTAACTAATTATGTCATATGGCTTTTATCTAGTCTACCACTTGTATTAATGTGGTGCATTTTATTTGGCTTTTAATAATATATAGATAGATTATTAGCATAGTACTTGTTTAATATTTTTGTCTGCTATTTTTTTGTAATATAATAGTAGATATACACTTTATTACTCTTGAAAATATATTTTTTATTTTAAATTTTATTATATTTTTCTCAATAATATTGTTTGAATTTTAATGAATAGATATACTTTTTATTTCAAAAAATAAAAAAGAAAATAATTTTAAAATACGAAATAAAGAAATTAACTAACCTAAACCAACTCTCCCACATGTTTTAGTATTTAAATTAGGTAGTTAATTTCTTTATTAATTTTCAATAGATAATTTTTTTGTTATTGACTAATTATTCCATAAGTTTTTTTTAGGCTACCACTTAGCATAAGGAGAGTACTTTATTCTCTCCTTTTAATAATATATAGAAGATATATAGAATATAGAATATTAGAAAGTTGAATCAAATTTTTTTATTGCTTTATTTTTTTCTTTTATTTTAAAATAATTATAGACTCCAACTTGAAACTACTCCCCAATTAGAGATGGTAATTTTTATTTTTTTATTTTAAAACTCCAACTTGAAACTACTCACCCATTTGAATAGGTAGTTTTTCTTCTTTTTTTCTTTTTTCGTTTTTTTATTATAGTTAATTTTATTTATTTACTTTTTTATTTTAAAATAATTTTAACACTCCAACTTGAAACTACTCCCACCCAATTTGAATGTGTAGTTATTTTTTATATATTTATATTTTTGATTTTTTTATTATAACTAATTATGAGATATCTATATTTATTAATTAAAATAATGTAGATATGTTTCACACCGATTAATATATATATATATATATATATATATATATATATATATATATATATATATATATATATATATATATATATATATATATATATATGTGTGTGTGTGTGTGTGTGTGTGTGTGTGTGTGTGTGTGTGTGTGTGTGTGTGTGTGTGTTATATATTCTAATGTAATAACTAATAGTAACTAATTATTAACAAAAAAATTAATTAGTAACTAATTATGCCATGTGGTTTTTTTTATGTTGCTACTTGACTTAAGGCGAGGCGTTTTATCCTCTCTTTTTAATAATACTAGTTTTAGTACCCGCGCGATGCGCGAACACAAATCATATCACAATTGTGATGTAAGTTGTTTGAGTCATGTGCAAATAACCTTAAAATATAAGTATTTTTAGATAAAAATTATATAACATTAGATATTAATTATAAAGCAGGATAAGTACAACCAGTTATTTTTTTAAAATATAAAAGTTCTGAAATTTTGAATTTTGAAAAGAAAAACTGTCATTTTCATTTTTTTAAAAAAATAAAATTGTAATTTCAAATTCAACTTTCTAATAATTAGGACCAATGTCCTAACACGCCATGTGTCATGTTATTGTTGTGACATTTGGTTTTATGAAGAACTTTTATCTTTGACTTTTAATTATATATAGATAA